>LOEQ01010996.1:33211-45374 GCA_001685075.1 Bramus lutescens
TCTTGGCTAACTCTCACATCTTAATTAACCCATATCTAGTAATCTGTGTATCAATCGCCATGGGGTCATGGCTTACCAGAAAGATTTAACCCATGTCCATCTTGGGCCAGAGCTTCATGGTGTCTGCCTGACTCTGCTTTCTTTCTCCCAGCATTCTGTTTGGTCTACTCAGCCTATCTAAGCTGCTGTCCTATCAAAAGGCCAAGGCAGTTTCTTTATTAACCAACGAAAGTAACACATAGAGAGAAGACACTCCTACATCACCCCATTTTGCAGAGCTGCAGGAACACTTGTCTTTTGGGAAAGTCCCTGTCATATCTATGGAAACCTTGTGAAGCCATGATTCTTCCCTTTGAAATGGGATTCATTCCCCAAACTTGCTCCATTCCCACACAACATATACTACTTTGTCAGGTTCGACCTGCCCTTTTTGTGATTTTGACATGCATATTATCATTGTCCTTGCCTATGGAATTTTCTAACTATGTCTGTAAAAACCAGAAACCTTCTGGAGATCACCCCTTACCCTTCTTCTCCTTGCTACTTCTTCCTCTTCCTCTTCTTCTTTCTTCTTATTCTTCCCCTTATTTTTCTTCTCCGCACCCCTTCACTTCATTTTTCCCCTTGCATGAAAAATAAAGAACTTGCAGAGGTAACATACTTGAGTTATTTTTTTTACCCTCAGATCCTCACCTACCATAGACATCCAATTCTCGGCACTTGAGGGGATACTGAGTGGGTACTGAGGCTGGTACTCAAAACCCCTAAAAGGAGGCTCATTTCTGATATTGAGTTCTCAATATCACCAGAAAGTAGCCAGGAATGGCAGACCAGTGGGCCAGAATGTGTCCCTGTTTCCAATAACATGGAAGGCAAAGTCAATGACAGAAAGCTGAAAGAACACCTGGGGTTTGAAATTCCAGAAACCTAGCAGGAAAGGCAGAAAGTCAAGACCCCCAACCCCAGGAATTTAAATGTGGGAGTGTCACTCTGAGGCACCTCTAGACTGAACATGAATCTTACTCTGGTGTTCGAAGTTCAATGTGCTGCCGATGTGGTGCATGGCCAAAGGTGTCTGCTCTGGGGCATCAGAGAGAGTATTGGAGGTGAGAGGAAAGGCATTTTGTGAGCCTGGGAACTGAGTTTATCCAAGTGGTGCAGAACAAAACTTGCACCACTCACAAAAGCAGAGGATATAATAAAATAGATTTTCAGGTAAGAACAGGCAAATGTTTTTAGATGGTAAAATGAACTTGGAGGGTTCTTTGAAGGAGTCAGTGTGAGGAAGAGAGAGAGAAAGAACAGGGGAGGGGAGAGAAGGAGGGAGAGAGAGAGAGAGAGAGAGAGAGAGAGAGAGAGAGAGAAAAGAAGAAGAGGAAGAAGGAGGAGAGTATGTGTTACTCAAGGGAAGGGCTAGAGCCAAAACCCTTTCTGGTTTTTGAAACCAAATGTTAGATCTGGATTAATAGATGTGATATAAAAATAAGAGTAAACAGCCATTAGAGAAATGAAGGTAGAGCAATGAAGGTTCTCAGGCTCTACATGGGAGTGAAGACCATGTGAAGAAGTCAAGGGGTCTTGAGTGTTTGAGAGGACAGAAGGCAACCTTTAGGGTGGTAAATTCCACCTGCAGTTCTGCCCCACCCCCTTCCCAGGCAAAGTCTGAGTTGCAATCCCAATGGTCGCTGATATGTTGACTTTCTCATCAGGAGCTTCCTAGCTCCTAACTGCCTGCAGATATTCCCAGCTTGTCAACTTTCCTGACAGGAGTTACATAGTTCCCTTTAGGTCATTAATCCATTACAAAGTCATTAGCCCATTATCTGTCACTGTCACTGAAGCCAAGAGCCTAAGGCTGGTCAGATCATGGCACCTAGGGAAAAACCTTATAATATCATTCTGCCAAATAGAAATAGCAATAAAATAAATCCTAATGACATAATTGCTATCAGCGACCATCACTGCATGACTCAGCCATCATCAGAGAAGTTGCTTTTCACAGTAAATGGCACTTAATACAAATACTTAATATTATACTTAATAATATTACCTATATCTAACTCATCAACATGTAGACAATAAGGTACTTGGCAATGCTCAGACCTAAATTGTTTAGCTATACCACTCAAGGCTCAGGGTTCTATGTAGAAGAAGAGCAGAAAGACTTCAAGGAGACAGTGTTTTTCAGACTAAATGAGCAGAGACTGTGACAGCATGCACAAGATCTGTTTAAGCTAAAGCCAAGCAAAAACCAAGCATGAAGGTAAGTAGGCATGAAGTCACATCTGTAGGCAGGAGCTGTTGCCACATTATTACTGCTGGGAAGGAGAAAAGTCAGTGTCCTTCAATGGAGTACACTGGGTATATAGACCACACTCCAGGACAGACCCCAGGAGTAGTCAGGGGTAGTAAGCCAACACAACCTGGATTCCACAGGTTTGGACTTAACCCTCCTCCATGGGAGTCGGGGGTGTGGCATCATCAAGTCGAGTTGGTAAAGAAATAGGGAAGATCTAGGAGGGGTTGTGGGAATGAAATAAATATGATCAAAATTTACTGAGTGAAATTCTCAAGAAATAAATAAACATACTGCTTAAAAAAATCTGAATCTTCCACTCGAACATTGTCTCTGAGCCCAGACAACACCCCTGTGCGCCCAATGATGGCTCATTGTGCATTAGCAGTCCCAAAAGGTTCCAAAGCCAAAAGGGCAACCCTCAAAGACCAGCTGATTGGGAATCTTCTTCAGGAAGAACCCCTCCTCCTAGCTCCCAGAACAAGATTATGGTTGTTGGAGTTGGTGTTGTTGGCACGGCTTATCCATCAATATCTAATGAAGGATTTGGCAGATGACCTTGCCCTTGTTGATGTCCTGGAAGACATACTCAATGGAGAGATGATGGATCTACAGCATGGCAGCCTTTTCCTTAGAACACCAAAAGTTGTCTCTGGCAAAGTGACTGCAGACTCCAGTCTGGATTGTAACAGCAGGGTTCCTATCAGCAAGAGAGAGCCAACTCGGTTTGGTTCAGGGAACATGAACATCTTTAAGTTCATCATTCCCAACAGTGTGATGTACATTCCAAACTGCAAACTTCTTATTGTTTCAAACCCAGGAGATATCTAGACCTACATAGTTAGTAACTGGCTTTCCCAAAATCTGAGTTATTGAAAATGGTTGCAATCTGGATTCAGCTCAGTTCTGTTTCCTGATGGGAGAAAGGCTGGGAGTTCATTCGCTGAGCTGTCATGGATGGGTCCTAGGGAAACTTGAAGACTCCAGTGTGCCGATGTGGAGTGGTTTCGTGTTGCTGGCATCTCCCTGAAGAATCTGAAGCCAGAACTGGGCACTGATGCAGACAAGGAACAGTGGGAAGAGGTTCACAAGCAGGTGGTTGACGGGACCTATGAATGATCGAACTGAAAGGTTATATGTCCTGGGCCATTGGCCTCTCTGAATCTTAGGAGGGTGCATCCCATTTCCACCAAGGAATCTATGAAATCAAGGGATCAGGATGGTGTTTTCCTCAGTGTCCTTTCTGCCCCAGGACAAAATCTTTGATGTTGTGACTGACTGATTTATGTAGAGAAGGCCCACTTGAAGAAGAGTGCTGATACATTCTGGCACATCCAGAAAAGGCTGCATTTCTAAAGTCTTCAGATGTCCTAGCACTCCACTGTGCAGGCTGCAACAAGGTTTCTATGAGACCACACACTGTCCTTTTTTCATCTATGCTATGGTTAGTGAAATTGTACTAAGGTGAGCTGGAGAAAATCTCAGTTCCCACAGCTCTATGCTGATGCTAAATGGTTCTTGTGTAGTGGTAACCTGATTAGTATGACAGTAACACTGTCTCCAAGACACACTGCCAAATGTGTGCAGACTTCACTTATCCTATGAGTCTGCTGTGTTTCTGTGCTACACAGCTTCATCAAACATGCCTAAGCCAATGAGATCCCAAATAGTCATAACCTGGCTCTAGTATTTAAATCCCTTATGCATATGTTTTACATAACTTTTCTACAGAATATTATTTATGTCAATAGTGTACATTGCAATATTATGTAAAAAGTAAGATCTGCATGTGGGTGATGCATCCAACTACCCAAATGTCATGCCAACAAAAGCTCAAAAAAAAAAAACCTTCAACAGTGAAAATATTTTGAAGGTTCGAAAACATTTTTGTTTTAAATTTAAAAAACAAAGCTGGGCAGTGGTGGCACACACCTTTAATCACAGCTCTTGGGAGGCAGAGACTGGGGGATCTCTGTGAGTTTGATGCCAGTCTGGTCTACATAGGAAGTTAGTTCCAGGACAGCCAAGGATACACATAGAAATTCTGTCTCAAAACAAAACAAACAAAACAAAAATTAAAAACCAAATGCAAGTGATGTCTTTAGCAGAATATTTAATATTTAGTTTGTTGCTAGAAGGCACAATGTCTTAACATATTTCCTCATCCTCTGGCACCTAAAGTCCTTCAGCCCCCTCTTCTGCCATGTTTCCTGAGCTTTGGGTGCAGGGTTTGTGTTATGGACATCAAGTAGAGATGGGCACCTCATGGTCAGTTGTTCTCTGCATTTGTAGATTTATGTAATGGTCTCTGCTGCAAAAAGGTATGTCTTTAATAAAAAGTAAACATTGTACTTATCTGTAGTTAGAGGGAAAAGTGTTTAGAATGAAGTTGGGAATTATACTGGTTTAGGAAAATGGCAGGAGTAAGTTCTCCTCTAAGGTCCATGACCTCACCAGCTATAGGAAGTTTTCTAGTGTGATAGCACAGGGTGAGGTTTTCCTCCTATTGAATGAGCCTTAAATACAATCAGATGACTGTTGGTTACCCCCAGGGTGTGAGTGCCACTATTGCACCCTTGGAGATCCCTTGCCATGCTGTTCATTGTTGTGGTTCATGGGTTTTAGAGAGGTAGGACTTTTAAGTGCTCCTTTCCCTTGGCATCATGAATAGCACCTTCCAATGCTATGAGAACTATTCCTCAGTAGATGGGAACTCTCACAAGGCTCCAACGCTATGAGAATTATTCCTCAGTATACAGGAAATCTCACAAGGCTCCACCCCTAAATGAAGAACTATAGACAATCGATTACTGCTAAGAGAGAGGTAATTGTCATCTCCAGGGACAAGACCATGATAGGTTATCCCATCACAAGTGGTTATACCCAAGCCTACTTACACACGCACAGTGTGTGTGTGTGTGTGTGTGTGTGTCTCTCTCTCTCTCAGAGAGAGAGAGAGGTGTATTATTTGTGCTTTAATAATTAAAGCTTGCCTGAAGATCAGAAGGCAAAGCAGATGAACTAGTCAGCCATATAGGCCAGGGAATGGTGGCACACACCTTTAATCCCAAGACTTAGGAGACAAAGACAGACGGATCTCTGTAAATTCAAGGATACCCTGGGCTGCACAAGATTGAATATGGGTAAAAGAGAAACAGAGCTCACACAAAGGTGATCCCAGCACTTGGGATCAGACGCCTTTAATCTCAGCTCTAGGGAGGTGGAGACAGGAGTGACATGGCTGGGCAGAGAGAGAAATATAAAGGAGAAGCTGCAGGAACTCACTGGAGTGTGGAGTCTGAGGATTCATGGAGACAGGATCTTGGCCTTTCAGTCTGAAGATTTTGTAGAAGTAATAGGCCTCTCTAGTGGTTGGCTATTTTGCTCTTTTGATCTTCAGGTTGAACCCCAATATCTGACTCTGGATTTTTATTGTTCATGATACACACACACACACACACACACACACACAATCCTTAAATGGACTCAACAGATATTATATACACACATGTAAGTGGAGACTGCACTTTTATTTCCCAGCCACCCAGACCCAAATAATCACACATAAGCTATATTAATTACAACACTGTTTGACCAATGGCTCAGACATAGTTCTAGCTAGCTAGCTCTTGCAACTTAAACCATTTCTATTAGTCTGCACCATGAGGCTGTGACTTACCAGTAAGGTTCTAGCATCTTTCTCCTTTGGCAGCTACATGACGTCTGCCTGTCTCTGCCCCCTCTTCTATGTGTGTGTGTGTGTGTGTGTGTGTGTGTGTGGTCCTTTCCTTTGACATCTTGAATAGCACCTTCCAATGCTATGAGAACTATTTCTCAGTATATGGGAAATCTCACAAAGCTCCAACGCTATGAGAATTATTCTTCAGTGAACAGGAAATCTCACAAGGCTCCACCCCTAAATGAAGAACTATAGACAATCAATGAATATATATATTTAGATATATATTCAGATTTCCCACCTCATTTTACCCTGCTAGACCATTGGCAAAAACAGCTTTATTCATCAACCAATAAAAGCAATTCATATACAGAAGGACATCCCACATCATCTCCCCTTCTCTGTCTAATTACAAAGGAAGTCTTTAATTTTAACATAGTAAAATTACATATGAAAAACAGTTATTAAAGAAGAATTATAGTTACAATATTAGTCCAGTTACATTTGGCCAATTAAGGAAAATACTCTGTCATTTATCTTTGTGAGTCTAAAGTTTTATATATAATTTATTTTTTGTCATAATTAAAGAAAACTATAATTATAACTATATAGTCTTCAACTCCATCAAAGACCCCAGAAAAGTATAATATTGCCTAAGTAAACAGGAATCACATGGTAAGCAACTTCCAAAACTCTGCAATTAACAGAGACATAATGCTGCCTAGACAATAACCCAAAATTCTTTTGTAGCATTGGGGCATCCATCTTCAGCCTTGGCCCATAACATCTGGCAGACTTTTCTATGAAGCAGGAAAAAAGACTCCTTCACCTATTTTGGCAGTTTGTCAGTCATTTCTTCTATGTCCTGCAGAATATATGGCAGTTTCTTCTGTGAAGTAGAAACCCTGAAGGACTGTCTCACTATTCATAGGCAATTCAGCAGTCATTTTTCTGTGGGCCCTGCATGTCCATTTTATACAGAATACCATCAATCAGTTCAGGCAAGAGCAGTTTCTTGCCCAAGTGACTAGCCTTGTCACAATAATGGCAAATTCAATAACAAATTTCTTCAATGCCATCAACCTCTCTGAAGTAATTGGTGCTGCCAGAAGCAGATATGTCTCACTGTCCTGAAAAGTCTGAGTTCTTAAAACATTTCAAATGCCATATTCTGCATGTCTTTAGAAAATCTAACTAAAATGACTGCAGTTTGACTATTATAGATGACTATCTATTAATCTATATTTCTTAACCATACATTATATTTTCAGTGAGTTGCACAAGCATAATACCTTAAACAAGAGCAGAAATACATATACACAGTGAACAAAATTGACCTTAAATTTGTATCAATAGACCAAGGTTCTTGCCAATGCAAAGGTATTCATTTCTATATCATAGCCCTTTAAATAAAAAAAATATAAACAATCATTTTGTAAATTTAGGAGTAATTTTCTCCAACTGCTTCCTGCTGTTTGTTGAGCAAAGTATTTTGAGTGTTTATGGAGACCTTTTGAGGTGTCTTGTTCCGTCAAACCAAATTAACCTGAAAGGATTCCATAGATTCTTATCTCCCATGGAAACAAAAGCAGAACCTCTTTTCCAAAGTAACATAACTTTAGACTCAAAATTTGAAATCAAGATATCTGTAAAATATATATGCTGGTTTAATTTAGTAATCTGTACAATAAAATGTCTCCCTGTAGTTAACTCATTCACAGTCAAAAAATTCAAAGAAAGCAAAATAATATACATAATCCAGACTCTTTGTGTATTTTATGTGGTTTTGTTTTACTCTATTTTTTATTTTTCTTTTTTAATTTTTTGAGGCAGTGTTTCTCTGTGTAGACCAAGCTGCCCTTGATCACACAGAGGTCCACCTGCCTCTTCCTCCCAAGTGGTGGGATTAAAGATATATGACACCATATGGCTACTCTCTTTTTTTAAGGGTTTTTCTCTAGCCTTTTTCTTTTCTCTCACAAACATACATATATTTTTAACACACTATGAACTGTTTATAAGGTTTTTTTAATCTGAATCTGTCTTTACTGTGTATCTCTATCTTTTTCTTGAGCACATGAGTCTTTAATTTGCTAAGCAATATGACTAGGATTAAAGCTTCAGCTTTGGTGGCTGGATCCACCCCATTCCTTAGCTTTTTTAGAGTCTAACTTCATGACAGAGATACTGGCAGGAGGCACATTGATTGCCATAACTCTGTGGAGTTTATAGTTTAGGTCCATACCACCACCCAAAGGCCTGCTGTGGGATGCTCATAAATACCATTTACATGTTTGGTGGCAGAGACTCTTAGGAGAGCTGCAAGGTTTTTGCTGCTAAAGCTAAGTCCAAAAACCTCTCTTAAAGGAGTCATGCTTCTGCTTGCCTCTAGCAACGAGAGACCAACTGAGGCAATGCTGCTACTAAGAAGCCATGGTTGACTCTGTTATTTTCTGTCTAGAATCCTTTTTTATTTTTTTAATCTTTCTCTGGTTTTAGGTGGATATTGTCACCAATTGTTTGGGTGCCTTTATATAAACAGAGATGGCAATTTCATTTCCTGGCCACTCAGACCCAAATAATCACACAACAGTGTTTGGACAATTGCCCAAGGATATTCCTAGCTAGCTCTTATGTCTTAAATTAACCCAGTCTATTAATCTGTGTATCACCATGAGACGGTTGCTTACCAGTAAAGTTCTGGCATCTTTCTCCTTTGGTAGCTACATGGCATCTGCCTGACTCCACCTCCTTTCTCCCTAGATATATGTCTCTGTTTGGATTTTCCACCAGGCTTTACTTTGCTAAGCCCTTGAACAAAGCAGCTTCATTCAGCAACCAATAAAAGCAATGCATATACAAAAAGATGTTCCATATCACACACACATATAAATGTAATGATAATAGTTAAAAAGAGATCATGAATTTGAAAGAGAGTGGGAGGCACCATAGGTTGGAGAGAAAAGAAGGTAGAGTGGAAATGATGTAAATGAAGCACTTGTGTATGAAATTTTCCAAAATATAATAAATTTAAGATGTGAAAAAAAGAAAAGGGTCTCTGAGTGATTACAAATACTTACGTATGCATAGCCTCAAATTCTCACAAGCAATACTCAATTCAAAATGAAATATTAAATTTCCTTTGCATTTGTTTCACAGATATAACAAGGAGCAAAACTATCCAAAGGTCCAGAGGGAGAGATTTGAGCTCTAAACACTGTCATCTTATACTAATATTTCTACCTAAACAATGTGGAGAGAAACAAGTAGCTTCTAGTCAGTAACAGATTTTTCCCTTAGTTATAAAAAGCTGAAACAAGTGGCCAGGCCAACCTGGGAATAAGATAGGTGATCTTCACGCTCCTTCCTGTCTCCTGTTACAAATTCTCCAATCTCATCCCAAGCCCTGTAGCTTACCACTGTCACTCTTGCAGCCTCTATTCCTGGGGACCCCACCAAACCTCTCACCAGAATCAGTTTTTCTCCCTCCTGGGGACCCTCTCACCCTACCTTCTAGTCCATTGTCATTCTTCTGTGTCAACCGTCAATGCCCGGAGACACGCTCTACCTGGGAACCCACTGGCCACACAAGGCTAGGAATCAAGTAGATAATCTTCATGCTTCTTTTTGTCCTCCACTGTAAATCCCCTGCTCTCACCTCTAGCCCTGTAGCAGACCACTTGCAGAGATTTTTTTCGTCCCACTTTACCTCCATCCCCTGAGTACTCTGCCAGGTTTTGTAGTGGGCTCAGATTTCCTCCTTGCTGAGGACCCTCTCAGCCCCCTTTTCTATTCTGTCTCCATTTCTTCCTGACAGGTCCCAATACTTATAAACATGATTACCAGGGACCCCCAGTGACCGCAATGGGCAGGGACTCAGAATCACTCTCTACCAAGCAACCCACAGATCCCACACTCTTCTAACATCCACAGAGGACAAGATAAACAAATAAATGGAACACCCACCCAACAAAGACAAAACTGGATACTAATACCTGGAATCACAACCATTCTAACCAAAGATGCCTAGACACCACTGCAAAAACACCCAAGACAATGTTTCCAGCATAACCCAGCAACTTTACCACAGAAGGCCCTGGGATATGTGATATAGCTAAAGCAAAGACAAGAACTTCAAAATAGTATTATGACTATGCTCAAGACATTAAATAGATTATGAATACATTATTTAATGAAGTGAGATAACACAAACAGTGGTGGGAAATTACAAAAATAGCTCAAGACATGATTGTAGAAATAGAATCATTAAAGAAAATCTAGTCTGAAATAATACTGGAAATGAAAACTTTAGGAAGTCAAACAGAGGCCTCATAGGTAATCCTTGCTCAAAAAGAACAAGAGATGGAATAAAGACTCTGAGGCATTGGAGTCCAGATAGAAGAAATAGATACCTCCATCAAAGACAATGTTAAATCTAAAAAAAAAATCCAGCTCCATCCCCTCTTCCCCCCCCAAAAAAATAGAACAGGAAATCTGGGACATTACAGAAAGACAAAATCATAAAAATAGAGGAAGGAGAAGAATCCAAGGTCAAATGCACAGAAAATATTTTTAACCAAATCATGGAAGAAAATTTTCCTAAACCACATAAGGAGGTGCCTATCCAGATACAGGAAGCATACAGAATGACAAATCGATTGGACCAGAAATGAAATTTCCCATAACATGTAATAATCAAAATACTAACTATATAGGACAAAAAATAATGTTAAAAACTATAAGAGAAAAAGACCAAATAACACACAAAGGCAGATCACATTAATAACACTTGAGTTCCCAATGGAGACTCCAAAAGCCAGAGGGATCTGTAAGAATGTTATACCAACTACCGCAGCTTCCTGCCCAGACTACTATACCAAGCTACACCTTCAAACACAATAGAGAAAGACATTACATAATAAAACCAAATTCAAACGTCTATCTACAAATTTGGCCCAACAGGAGGTGCTAGGAGGAAAATTTTAATATGAAGTAGCTAACCACCCAAATAAACACAAGGAATAAATAATGTCAGACCAACAAATCAAAAGAAGGGGTTAAAAGAATCCCACACCACTACAACAAAATAGTAGGAATCAACAAACACTGCTCACTGGTGACTCTCAACATCAATGGTCTCAAATCCACAATAAAATAACACAGACTAACAAAATAAATTCAAAACCAGGATCTACCTTTCTGCTTCATCCAAGAAATGCACCTTAATACAAAGGATATACATCAATCATCTCAGGGTAAAAGGATGGAGAAGCATATTCCAAGCAAATGGACCTTTTAAAGCAAATAGCCATTTTAATATCTGACAAAATAGACTTCAAATCAAAGCTAATCAGAAGAGATAGGGAAGGACACTAAAGAAATTAAAGGAAAAATCCACCAAAGGGATTTTATAATTCTAAACATTTATGCATCAAACACAAGGGTACTCGAGTTCATAAAAGAAATACTACATTAGCTAAAACCACATATTGACCCTCAAACAACTGTAATGGATGACTTCAATGCCCAGCTCCTGCTAACAGATGGGCAGACCATCAAAGCAAAAAGCTAAACAGAATTGCTGGAGATAAATTGCATCATAAATCAAATGGACCTAGCAGATATTTCAGAAAATTTCACCCAAACACAAAAGAACACACCTTCTTCGCAACAACTCATAGAACTGTTTCTAAAATTGACCACATATTTAGACACCAAGCAAGTCTCAACAGATAGTAGAAAATTGAAAGAACACCTTACATTCATTATAGCTGATCATCAGATATTGAAGCTGGATATCAGCAACAGAAAGCTTACAAACTCATGAAAGCTGAACCACTCAGTACTGGATGAAAAATGGGTTGAAAAAGAATTTAGAAAATAAATTTAAGAATTTTTAGAATTAAGTGAAAATTAAAACACAGTATATCTAAACTTATAGGACACACAATGAAGGTAATTCTAAGGGGCAAGTTTATAGCACTAAATGCCTATCTTTAAAAAACTGGAGAGATTTCTTATTTGTAATTCAATGGAACACTTGAAAGTCCTAAGACAATAAGAAGAAATAACTTCCAAGAGTAGACAGCTGCTGTAGGAAGTCTTACAGCTAGTGGTTACCTGCCCACTGGGGCTTGGCCTCTTATACTATATAAACCGTTGCAGAGCATGCATCCGGCCCCCTCTCC
>LOEQ01010997.1:9111-22821 GCA_001685075.1 Bramus lutescens
TTGGGGTTGGGGCTGGTGGGGTGACTACTGTGAGGGGGAGGGAGAGGGAACTGGAATTGGTATGTTAAGTTGAAAAAGATTGTTTTTAAAAATAAAATAAAAAGATCTTGATCTAGTCTCTCTGCCTGACAGCCTTAGTTTATAATTTGCTATGAATTGTCACATGAATTCTTCACTACAATCATACTCATCCATTGATATCTTGTAGATATTCCTCATTTACTTCTACTTCTTTGTGTTCTTTTTTATAATTCCTGTCCCTAAATGCTCTTTTCCTATCATAGTTTCTTTTTTTTTTTTGATCATTATGAGGTAGACCTGAAGTACAGGCTTCTGTTCCTGTGTTTTCAATCTAGAAATGAAACTCTTGCAGATTTCAACAACGATGAATTTATGAATCATCCAAAAACTGCCCTTCTTTTAAGTCTGCTTTCATCCATTTAGTATATACTATGGAATTTAACCTTTTAGGATAGACCATATCTGTCTTTGTTTCTCTACTCCTTTGCCTTTTTCTTCAGACTCACCTAGATCCAATCACAGCCACTTAACTGGGCCCTTGGCCTTCCCACTCTGTCCTACCACTTCTATGTCCTATAAATAGGGAGCAGTCGGTGTATTTACTTCAAAAGAACCTGAGAGGATTATCTGTGGAGCAGCTGGGATCTAAGAATCTGTACTTCAAAAGTCTTTGCCTTCATCAAATGCAACCAAGAATGTAGAGAGTAGTCTTTCTAGTACTTTCTTTATGATGAACCTGCCCTTCCCACTGTAGGAGTTGTCATCACTGTGATTAAGTATATCCCTCAGTATATTGGATTGACACAAAAGAATGAATGATCTTCAGAGTATAATCTATTAATCCAGTTACAAAAAAGCCTCCCTGATGTGTGGTGAATTACAGAAGGAAAGTATGAAGTGGACGGTAAGAGAACATAGTAAATGCCACTAGATCCACATCAAAAAAGATCAGTCTACTATGTGCAGAGTCAGAATATAGTTACTAATATTGAGTATTTTTGTTATTTCTGTTAGTTCATTCCCATTATCTTTGAAACTTCAATTCAATCTCTCTGATATTACTTCCTTAAGTATAAAACTAATACAATACTAAAATCCTTTTTTCACAGAACTTCTCTGATCCTTACATGATGTAACATGAATAACACCCAATTGGACACATAAGATTGGAAAAACTAGATATTATTTGCAAGTTAATTATCACACCTGTCCTTGGGTTTCAGTTTTCCTTCTCTTTTTCCTCTCCCTCAACCTCTCTAACAAATTAGAGTCAATAGTGAGAATTGACCAGGCCATCAGACACAACATACCTCTCATTTGTGCATTCCTGAAACAGTGGTAATGCATCAATATTTCAGCTGGAAAAATAGTTTAATTAATTGGCTTCTGTGAGCACTACCTGCTGTAGTACATGAGAATTTCTTAGGATACAGATATCCATGGTTAAACAACCAAACATTTTGTTCTGAAACAGAGGAGATGGCAGCTCCTGTAGTGATGAACAGACTAGCATGGTTTATTAAGGCCCTTAGGATTCCCCAGGACCCTACATCTAATCATTTGAACTTCCCCACATGCATGCAGACTGTTAACAAATCTCTAATTTCCTCCCAATTTTCCAGGAGACAGAAAAACAGTGATGAAATATTGAAAGATCTTGTTGTAAAGATCTTACATTGGACTTATTACTATGCTATTGTCCAGTGGTTGTGAGGTTCCTGTCAGGCTGATTTGTAAAATGATTTTCATGATTAACAAGAGTGTTAGACAAGATAGCCACAAGGTAAGATGGAAAAGAAAATAGAAAGCTACTGGAGTGGAAATTCCCAGGAGGTATGGTGGAAAGGAGTAGTAAATTTGAAATGAAAGGCTGTGGGGAATAGCAAATTGACTGTGAAAGAATTAAGGGCTAGATTCCAGAAGAGAAAACAAAAACAGAAACACGTGTACATCAATGAGCTTTCTAGAGCTACTCATCCCCCACTACTCAAGACAATCATCAGAAGCTCAGATGAAGTTCTCAGCAGAATTTTGAAAACAACCAAATAAAAGCTGCTTTTTCAAAGATCAAGTTTTATATAGGAAGGAAGGCTTTTCAGTTATAATTTTACATATAAAATAACCAATAATCTACAAGATAAAATATGCAATGCAAAAGATACTATATTTTTTCTTTGAAGAATAGATTCATACAATTGCCAAGACAGGCAGGGTAAAAGTCTCAACGATCAATTAGTTGGAAAATTAGGAAAGGTAGAAAAAGTATCTGTGCTACAATCTTGAGATAGAATTCATTTTTAAAAAACAAGCAAAAAAAACACAAAAATCTCATATTTTGCTACTAGATCATAACCTTATTGCATGAGGTTTTTACACTTATTTTCAAAGATAATATTTATTTATAATAAACTCTTATATATCTTAATAACAACTCTAGATTATCTTTATAGCAACATTTACACCCATGTTTGAGCAAACAATGGGACCAAAACACTATCAAACTAATATACATATTAACCAGTACACAAGGGACACATTATTAAAATATTTAAAAACTATGCCAAGTGAATGATAGTGACATACACTCAGGTATAGATTGAAATTTGAAAAGTGATGATTCCACAATAGCTGTAAAGGGACATTAAAAACAATGTGTAAATAAAACCACTAGCATAAAAGAATTATAGATTTGTTTCAATTAATATCTTTGTTACATAGAGAGCTTATATAAATTATCTCACTTTAAAGCCCACAAATATTAACCCAAAAATCAGTGAAGTAGTTACCAAAATATCTTTTTTCAAACAAATAAAGGTAAACATGGTCAATTTGATCACTTTTCCTGAGTCAAATATTTTACAAATGACAAACTTAAGTCTATAATACCTGTCTGACTGTAAACCTACATTACTCATTTTGAAGAATTTAGAGCAACAAAAGAATATCATTCACATTTTAGATATAACACTGATAATAACAAATACATGGACCATTAATTTATACCTAGTATATTATTAGACTTATTTTAAATATCTTCTATATTTTTATCAATATTGTCTCCATCTTACAGATTAGGAACTAGAGAATGTATCTTGTCACCATAATGAGTAATAAGAATGTTTAGAGAAACATCGTACAATAATTATCACTGCTTTTTTATGATTCAAGAACTTTTGTCTATGTCTGATGACATACTTTTGTCATGAGTTAGTGTGTTTAAAATTGAATTCCTTGTGTTTCATTATAATGACCACAGAACAACACTGAACATCACAGGTCCTCAATACTAACATCTGTCCAATCACTGTACAACCCATTTATAGGAACCAATTTTCTAATAATTAAATCCTATGTGTTGGCTTCCTCTCTTAGTTAAGGTTTCTATTCCTGTGATGAAATACCATGTCCGAAAGAAACTTGAAAAATAAAAGATTATTTGGTTTACACTTCCACATCACAGTCCATCTCTGAAGAAAATCAAGGCAGGAATCTGGAACCTGGAGCTGAAGCAGAAGCAGAAGGCATGGAGGAACACAGTTTATTAATAGGCTTGCTAATCATAACTTGTTCATTCTGATTGCTTATACCATCCAAGACAATGGACTGATAGGTGGCAATGATCACAAAGGGCTATGACCTTTTTCATCGATCATTTGTCATGAAAATGCACCCATGGACTTGCCTACAAACAATCTGATAGGGACATATTCTAGGTTAATGTTCCCTTCCCCATATAAATCTAACATGACAAGTTGACAGAAAAACTAGCCAAGACTCTGCAAATTCCCTCCAAGAAATTAATGGTTTGTACTAAAGACACAATGAAAACACCATTGCAAATATATAGGACAAAAGGGAAAATAAGCAGAGCTTTATATTTTAGGACCTCATAAAACATTTGTGCTGTGTGACTCCTGGACATCTGAATCCTAAGATAAAATAAAATCCAAAATAAAAACATGTGGGTTCAACTGGACAATAGAAATTCAACTATAATTATTTAAACCAAAAACATTTTGAAATTTATTTTTGTTTTTAATACATCCTGACAACAGTTTCCCCTCCCTCCACTTCTCCCAGTCCATCCTCATCTCCCCTCTCCCCCAGATCACCTCCTCTTTTCCCTTTAAAAAAATGCAGGCCTCCCATGGTTTGTCACTAAACATAGCCTAGCAAGATACAATAAGACTAGGGAAAAACCCTCATATCAAGGCTAAGTAAGGGAACCCACTAATAGCAAAATATCCCAAAAGCAGACAAAAGAGTCAGAGGCAGCACACTATACCAGCAACTTCCACTATTAGGAGTCCCACAAGAATAGCAAACTGTTATGTATTTGCAGAGGTACTAGTGCAGACCCATTCAGGCTCCATGACTGCAACATCAGTCTCTGTAAGCCCTACTTCGATGATGTCTGAGAACCATGTTCTGTTGGTGTCTTCCACCCCTCTAAGTCCTACAGTTCTTCTTTCCCGTATTCTATGATGTTTACCAATCTCCAAAGTGAGGGACTCTGGCTCTCTGATGATTAGTCTAGGCACCAATTTACAAGTGTATAAAATATAAATGTATATGTATGTCGGTGTATCTGCCTGTTTTTATGTATAACACATGTATACATATGCTTACAAAGTTAAAAAGAGATCTGGAAATTCAAGAGGCTGTGTGCCTCCCATACAGGAACCTCTAGTGCTCTTGAACACTGAGTCATCTCTCCAGCCTTAAGAAAAAGCATTTTTAAATAGAAAAATATGTCTGGACACTCATAATTTATGGAGTCTTTCTTCTTCTATTTCTGATTTAAATACACATAAAGCAATATTGTTGTTTTTGGTATAGCTTTAGGAAGCTTTCATAGAAAGATGTTCAACATTTGTGTATTATTTTCATGTTCACGCATGAAAATAGTATGCATGCCTGCACCTGGACTATTTTTTAGCGTAACTCTAGCCTTCATTCACTTTATGTCTATAATTTTTCACACTACAACCAACTGGGAATAGCTAAAAGCTATATAACCAAAGTTCAAATGATGCTCAAAAGAGTGAAATTTTATCTAGCCACATCTCTACCCTTTGTAATAGGTCGTTCTTTAGTTAAAGTAGTCAGAGAGAATTATAATGAATCCTTGCCTATAATGTCTATAATTCACAGTTTTACTACTAAATAGTCCTTCTTTTTAAGCAGATCAGCTCACCTGCCCTCTCTAGATCAAATATGCTCTCATGTTGGACTTGGACACACTGTTGATACTCCCATGTAACTATACTTATAGAAGATTGAAATGTTCTCTATCCTCACAATACATATAGAAAAAACTGAGCCCCAGAGAAATTGGGAAATATTTCAGTATCACCCCTCTCAAAAATAATGAAGCTAAGACTCCAACCAAGGTTTGCATTACTTACATAATTTGATGAAAAAAATTACCTATATTGCACTAATACCATATCAGTTACTGATATGTTGCAGTCCTTCCTGGGTAGCAACATTTATATTCATTGTTTTTCTTCCAAGAATGTGGAGCCATATTTTGTTCCTATGATAAAACCTATGCAAATGACCAGATGTTTGGTTTTCTTTATGTTTTAGAGATACTAATTCGTATTAAATTGACTTCTGCTTTAATGTCCACTTAATTTTTATTCTATTTATTGTGCAAATCCATATTTAAGAAAAAGGCACTAACTCTACCTATTTGATCTTTAACATAGTAATATTATTTTATCACTATCATCTTACATTTTCTCTCTATCACAAATATGGAGACTCAATAAAACTCAGGAAGTTTATTAAAAATGCAGTGGAAATTAAGAATCATTGCTCATTTTCCCAGTACTCCAACCACTATGTAATAGAAAATTCAATTCATATTAACAGTTATCTTATTGTAATAATTATTACTGCAATTTAAGTTATTGCTTTCATGTCAGTCCTTTAAGAATTCTTCAGTAACCTTGCTTTAATGCCATCATTGAAAAAATAAAAATCATTAATTAAAACTGTTCATATATCTTCTGTCTTAAGATTTCTATTGTTGTAAAAAGACACCATGACCATGGCAACTCTTGCAAAAGAAAAGATTTAATTAGGGCTGTCTTATAGCTCAGAGGTTTAGTTCATTTTCTTCATGGCAGGACATTATAGCATGCAGGCAGATTTGTTTCTAGAGAAGGAACTGAGATTTCTACATCCACAGACTACAGTAGGAAAAACTGCCACAATGTCCATGACTTAAGCATATAAGACCTCAAAGCCTTTCTTCACAGTGACACATTTCCTTTAACATGGATACATACACTCCAACAAATGCTTGCTTGCTGTGGGCAAAGCATTGGAACACATGAGTCTATGGAGGCCATATGGACTCAAAATACCATAGCTTGCTTTGATTTAAATTGTAGGTGAAATGTATAATACTCTGGGTCAGTCAATCAAAACACACCATTGTTATGGTAATTATTAGATTGATTATTACCTAAAGAAAGTTACCAATTTGGAGAATGATGAATGCCATACCATGGGTTTAGAAGTATACTCACCCCTCAAAAAATGGTCTTTGTCATTTAAAAAGATAATGTCCTTTCATTTACAAAACAAGGTGCCTAGAAGAGAAATATGCTTTTGTTGACTTGGTCTCATATCTCTAAGTCAGTAATTTGGTCTCATTACAACAATAAGTAATGAAGGTTGCCCCTAACAATTGATCCCAAAAGACTAAAGCATTTATTATTCATAGAAGATTTCAATTTGGTGCCAACATGACTATAAAACTGACAATGTTTCAGTATAGCCATGTTATTCCAGAAAGAATTTCTCTGCATTTTTAATATATAGTATTTTTCATTGCAGAGACACAATTGTGCTAGAATGTTCATAGCTATTTATGACTGAATTGAAAATTAATATAAAATATTTTTTGTGGTAACAAGTGGAGTTCAAATTCACGTCCAGAAGATAAATAACTCTACACTGCAACCATAAACTTTTAGAGAAAGACAATTCTCAACAGTGTGATTTATTTTTGTAATGTTCTAGAAGTCTGCCTTTTTCAACAAAACTTCACAATAATTTGAGGATGGCAGCACTGGAATACATATTAGTCTCTCAACTCATTAGTGCCCACTTGTACGTGACTGCAGATAAAGGAGCTCCTACACTTTCTTACATGTGGGGTGCCAGAGGGAAAGTTACCTAAAATTTGACTTCTGACTAACATGATTATTAGTTGGCAACCACAGATGACTCAGAACTTCTGACACTCCAGGAAGACCAAATTGCTTCTTTTACTGAATAATAACTGAGACTCTGAGCAATTTTTGTTGTTGTTTTTGTTTTTATATGTCTTGATACTTCTGAAACCCTACATTCTCTTTTGAAAAAAAGATTTAGGAACAAAAACATAATTGTATGATGTTAGCTATATGAGAGCTAGTATGTTCTTTATTATTGAGAAAGGAATATTAAATTGTATATATAATACTGTCTCAAATGGCTAAGATGAGCATATGTACTATTAAAGTGTTAAAGGTGATAAACAATAGTTTTGCATGGTTTAACTTTTATCATTTCAATACTTATTTATTTATTTATTTTTGTTTTGTTGAGACAGTATTTCTCAGTGTAACAGTCCTGGCTGTCCTGGAACTCACTTTATAGACCAGGCTGGCCTCGAACTCACGGAGACCTGCCTGCCTTGGCCTCCCATGAGTTGGGATTAAAAATGTGCACCACCACTCTCTACCATGTGGTTGATTTTTAAAGAATGAAACTTTCAGAAATTATCATTTTCTTTATAGCATCTTTCAATGTTTTCAACTGTACTTAAATTTTAATGTCTATTATGATTATAAGGGGAAATAAAACCCTCACCATATATATTAGTCTATTGGAAACAATGTTCTATACTATTCCCCTTTATTTCCAGAAGTTGCTTAAATATTAAAAATGCCTACTCTTGAACTGATATGGTGGAACATGGGTTTAATCACAGCACTTGTGAGAAAAACAAAAGGTAGATCTCTGAGAGTTGAAAGCCAGCTTGGTCTGGACAACAGGCCCATATGTTGAGACCCTATCACAAAATAAAATATAATAAAATTTAAAATCCCTGGTTTTTACCATTACTAGAGAAAAGATAAGTTGCTTTATTTCCTGTCTTAGATACTCACAAAAATTTCAACAACCTTCTTCAGTTCTGAAAGTAATTCTGATATAACTCTAAATAATTTCATAATGTGAAAGACATTTTATAAATGTGTTGCAAATGATAAATGCTAGAAATGTTAGAGATACTATCCCTTCAATATTATCAGTATTTGTTACATACATGTATTAACTTATTACATTATATCCACAAATAATTAAAATTATCAAAGAAAAGATAAAACAATGTAGAAGAGCCATTACTGTCACCTTTGAAGTTTCACTGATATAGAATGAGATTTGATATCAAGGTCACTTTCCAAACTGAGGAAGGCAGTAGGATTTATCCCTAGATTAGCTATTAAAAATGAGAAAACAATTTTGAGAGTCCTGTAAGATTCATACTCTTCCATGCACATTGTCTTGGATATTATGATCTTATGCATTATGGGTTTTATTCTCAACCTGTTGAATCGGAAATTCTAGATGTTTGCTCTAAAAATTATAATTACAAATAAAAAATCTGTTTCATTTTTGACACATGCCAAGTTTTGAGAAGTATAACAACAGCGATACAAAAATGTAGGAATTTCCATCATTGCAGTAATGATAAATGCAGTGTCTCACATCTACACCTATGATGGATATATAAAACTACTGTAGTCTTCTCGTTTATTGTTATCCTAATTTTTGTATTTACGATAATAACTTTAGAAAGGGAATTGAGAAGGCAAAGATTGTAACAGGAAAATTAACATAAATTTAACTAAATGTTTCACAATTAACAAAACAACCTTTAAAACCATTTTGCATGTTTTTTTTTCAAATTAACAAATAAAAGTATCATAATTTTGTTTGTCAGATATAACGCAGGATGTCGGGGAACAGAGACAAAGAGAGTGAGGCACCTTGGTCTATGAAGTTCTAAATGGGAGTCCCTTCATCAAATCCCTCCCCTCAGAGATAAGGAAACTCTCTGGAAGAGGAGGAAGAAAGAGCTTAAGAGGAGCCAGAGGAGATTAAGGGCACCAGGAGAACAAGACACGCTGAACCTATGAATCAAGGCACATATGAACTAAGAGAGACTGAAACAGCAATCATATGACCTATATGGATCTGCAACAGGTCCTGTGCATATGGTTTTCAGATTAGTGTTTCTATGAGACTTCTGAATGTGTGAACAAGTGAGTCTCTGAATCCTGTGCCTGTTTTGGATTCTTTTTCTTCATTTGTTTTGTCCAATTCAGATAGGTTTTGCTTTATCTTATCTTATTTTTTATTACCCCCTAGAATCTTAATCTTAGTTTCCTAATGAGAGAGAGAAAGGGAGTGCATTCAGATGTGAGGGGAAGTGAAGAGGACCTGGGAGGTGTTGAGGTAGGGGAAACTATAATCAGGGTGTGTTGTCTGAGAAAAGAATCTATTTTCAATAAAAGGGAAAAAAGAAACAGTACATAATCTCACTTTATGTAGAATCTAAAACCTTGGTCTTATAGAAACAGAAAAATAGAAATAAATAAGATTGCCTTTGCCAAAGACTCAAATGATACTAGAAATAACTAGTACCAAGAGATATTTATTTTAAAAATAGGGAGGTTCAGTTATATGGGAGGAATAAATTTCAACAATCTATCTTGCAATGAGAAAAATTTACTAAATAATGTTTTGTATCACAACAAGCTGTTAAATGGAGTTGTGTCCTTACTGAGCCAAGAGGGACTATTTTTTTTTATAATTCCTAACAGTGGGAGTGGTATCTTTCTCTGACTCTTTTCCTCCTACCAGGTTGTCTAGTGCAGATGAGTTCTGATGGTATGAGCCTAGTCTTACTGCATCTTGTTAGGCCAGGTTTGGTTTGATATCCCTGGGAGGCTTGCTCTTTTCTAAAAGGAAGCAGAGAAGCAGTGGATTTGGGGGAGAGAGACATAAGGGATCCTGGGAGGAAGGAGGGGTGGAGCAACTATAGTCAGGATGTACTGTGTTCGAGAATTATTTTTTTTTAAAAAGTGAAGATGTTAGCTATCATTGGTCTCACTTTTGCCAAAAACAAAACAACAGATAAAAAAAAAGGGAAAAGGAGGCAGAGATCTTGAGTACTTGAAGGCAGGACAGGAATATTTTAACTGATGAAATGTGAGAATTCATACGAACTGTATTTGGAGTAAAAAAAAAATCACAAATAAATCCCATAGCCTATGAAATGGCAATACCAAAAATTTCTCTACTTCTTTTAGCTGAAACTGCCCAAGTGGAAGATGAAGTCACAAGTTGGTTTCACATATAGTCTATTCCTTTCTAGTATAAGGAACTGTAAATAAGGTCTTGAGTCTTGGATCCTTAATCTTAAAATCTACATAATCAAACTAATTATAGTATCTATTTTACAGAACTATTTTAAAGATTGCATAAAGTTGCTCAAGTGAAGTGCTGTAGCACCATGTTTTTGGACCCTAGTACAGTAAATTATCAACATAACAAACTATTAGAGAACTTTGTTTTCTCATGAGAGAATCTCAACTCTTACTAATTTTCATTTGATAATTTATGTGTTATAGCTCTAAAGATAAAAGTTTCTCTAATACAATTTTGCAGTTCTAAGTGGGAAATATTTCCTGAGTGGAAACATCATAGCTGTGAAGGGAAAGGTATCTTGGCAGTTGGGAGCCAAAGAATACCAAGAAGTCTCACCACACAACAAACTTCACACAAAAGTTTTATTGGTAAAGACACAGGTGACAACCAGGAGGGAACAGAGTAGGGGGCAGGCTTGATATTGGGTTTCTTGGAGGTGGAGTTTTCCATGGTAGGGATAAGTGTAATTTCAAGGCAATCCCAGGCATTGGTGTGATTTTGAGCTGGATTTATGGGTTTTGCTGAGGTTTTAAACTCAGAAGTGTGTTTGGACATTTTACCATAAAATTGATCTCTCTAATTTATCTTTGACATAAATGATTTTATTCTTCTTCTATTATATGAATATTAATTGATTCAAACACATGCATGATTCTGAGATAAAGGTGATAACAGTGAACAAATTCAAGAAATGTTCTTCATTTAAGAGCAGTAATATTTGTTGTTACAGACAAAGTGATTGTTGATAGATATAAAGAAATCTTGGACATTCTGGGATAGTTTACAAAACAGAACTGATATATGCATATTCTCTGACATATACAAGTCTATGGAAACAATTATTTTTAGCAAGAAATTAACTATTGAATATAAAGAAGTAAAAATTATTTTGTTATATCCAGTGGGGCAGAGCCAATCAGCAGTTGGCTATAATGTTAAAATGCTAAGCATCATAGCATTTGAGAGACTGGGAATCTAAATTTAAAAATTTTCATTAGTATTTTTATCGCCATTAATAACATTGGCATATGTGGAGTAATATGAGGCAGGGAAAATAGTGCAAGCACAACCAAGTGCATATGAACTCACAATGAATAAGTAACATTGTCCAAAACAAACTGTCAGTGGATCAAAAACATGTTAACTAAGATGTACACTCCTAGGCAAACACAACATGCCAACATTGACCTCTAGTTTCAAAAGAACTAAACAAAAACCTTCCTGTGGCAGCTTAATTTCCAAAACCCCATAAAGCTCCCCAAACCTTTTACAATAAACAACTTTTACATTGGAATCTTTCAGAGTCTATGTCATTTCCTCTGCATTTTCTCACCCCCTGCTCCCCAGGAATTGGAGATCACACAACAAGCAGCAGCCAATAGCCCGCAACAACTACAGTGTGGCTATGGAAAATGAGAAAAAATTGTACTTTGGGACAAGTATGCGAGAAATTTTAAATTTTGGAGTTTCAGATAATGTAATAATAAATTGTGCTTAAACTGGTGATCATGTGTCCCAAAATTGTCACTGAGTCATAATGCTAAGACTACAAATAATTTCTAAGTGCACCTCTGAGTCTGTTTTTAGAAATAAAGCATATATTTGGCTTGATGAGCTGAGTAAGTATTGAAATCAGTAATACAGATTTCAATAACCAGTCCAAACTTTCTAGACAAAAAGCAGAGGAAAGGAGCATTTTTTTCTCTTTCCAGTCAGTCTGCTAAAGATATCATTTTCTCTTGCCCAAAATTAATATATACACCAATGACATCCCTATGTCTTAGACTTTTAAACTTTAAGTAGACTTACATAAGAACACATAGAAGTCACATATAACACAGAAGAATGATTAAGAAATTCTCAAACCTGCTGGTCAAAAGAGAATGCCACTCTTAAAGGGATAGGCATGTCTTTGAAAATAATACAGAAAAAATGGTTGTATACTTGTATATAAAGAGAACTGCATTCCATAAATATGTAGTCATTATTTTTAATTTAAAATAAGTGATTTAAAAGGACAAGTGACTTAAACAAAGTAAAAAATCTAAACAGAAAAAAGGACACACAGAATTAATAAATACTTATGTCAATTATCCATAATTAATGATGAACCATTGCATACATTTTTGTTGAGTAGCTTTCAGTTTTTACATTTCATCTCTATCCATCAAATCCAACCAAAATCCATGATAACTACAACAAAAAGCAATAATTATTTGAGTTTTTGATTTTGTTTTAATCTTAGAAGAGTTTTTCTTTTGATGGCCTGTTAATAATTAAAGAAAACTGCCTTACTATGTGTTAGTGACTCTTAGAGAAGCTTCTTTTTTTTTCAAAGTATTTAGGAATATTTTTATTAGAAAAATAAAGGCAATGAGATTATCTATCAGGTTCTAAAAGTACCCATGTATTAAGTCACTCACACCCCCACTTTAAATCAAAATTTAAAATCACAATACTGTTAAACTTTTACAATAAGGAGTAAGGCCATGCTATGATAGAGTACAAAAATCTGCAATTCTGAGCATGAAAATAATTTATTATACATCTGAATTTTCAAACATTGGGCCCACTGGAAATAGAATTAACATAGCTCACAGAGGGGAAAAACTATTCCAGCCAACCCCTGCTTCATTTCAGATTTCCTGGGGAGTCTGCATCCTGGAGGACAGCTTTACCAGGAGCATCCATCAAATGAATGATGAGAAACTGGGCAAATGCCACTGGTGATGTGAATTCCAGGACCACTCTTAACATAAGAAATAGTACTTCCTGCAGTGAGTCTTTGATAATCAAAGCTCAGTACCCCCTTAACTATACCCTGACAAATAGAAAGCAGAGTGTATGCATATTCTGGCCAGTGGGATGCCATAGAAAATGTTACAAGGAGATTTCTGTAAGACCAAATGTAAACTTTAATTAACATCAACTTTTAATAGGTGATTCTGTCACTAAAAACCAGAGAAAAGAAAGTCAGTTAACAAAATGGAGGTGGGGAGAAATGCAGGACTGTAATATGGACTCAGCTGCACTTCCTTGGCTAACTCATTAAAAAATGCCAATTAAATATTTTCAGTCAATTTTTATTTTTTTTAAAAAAGCAGCAAATCAACATCACAACTCAAGCTTAATCTAAATGTGCACCTGACAGGGAAGCACATCTTTGTGTGGAGTGGAAAAGGTTTTCAAAAA
>LOEQ01010998.1:37043-50883 GCA_001685075.1 Bramus lutescens
TGCCATATTACCTATTATCCAGCAGGTGGCGCTGTTGCTGAGTCGCGACTACAACCAAATCACCGTCCCAGACAACAGGCTTCTGCACAATCAGGAAAGGAGCCTAGCAGCCTGAAGCAGAGCTGGAAGCAAGAGAGCCAGCAGAGGTCAGCCACTGCTTTTTTAAAGAGAGAGAGAGACCATGCCCCAGTGGGCTGGTATCTTAGAGGATATTGGCTAAAGCAGCTGAAGGAGCTCCCACAACAAACATCCCATGACTTTTCTCATCTGTGGATACTATTTGAACCTTAAGATATTCTTGCTAGTTCAGCTTTCAGGGGGATAGGGTCTCAGAAAACTCAATACCTTGACTTCCTTCCCAGAAACTGAAGTGAAAGTAGAATAACAAAAGCAACTCTGTTGATTTCCTCTGACCTCCACACAGGTACTGTGGCATGTGTGTCACCCCACTACACATTGTGCACACACACACACACACACACACACACACACACATGCATGCATAGCTTTTCATTTAAAAGTATTGAAGAAATTTTGATTGTTGAAAGCGGGGAGGGATCAGATATTTTTAAAAAATTGTAAAAATTCATGTATTTAAAAACCCACATTGGTAATTTTAAGTTTAGGCCTGCTTTCACAGACCAGTTTCTGTCCTAAATCCTTTGTAAAATATTCCCATTATGTAAGGATGGTTAAGGAATGAAAATAATCTTCTGTACAAAAAATCAAACAGTCCTCAGGGACTAAAACTTCTTCCTGCCATTTGTAAAAGATCTCCTACTCTCTGCACATTACCCAGTTGTCCGTCTCTGTGTTAATTCCTATCAACTACTAAAAGAGGCATCTTTTATGTGATACAATAGGGCTAATACAATATGAACTCACGGAGGCTATGACATCATGCTGCCTGAAAAGGGGGAAATGAAAACAAAGTCCTATGCTTAACCAAGAAATATTTGCAGTTGATAGCTGCTGAGAAAGAGAATATCATTTTCTTGAATGGAGTGACAATGGGAATAGCAACCAGTGTTACTGGGCAAGAACATTTGGCCAACACAAAACAGACTCCATATTTTTGGTGTGTTATTTGTTCTGTTTCAGTTTAGGTTGGTAATTTTTTTTCTCTCTTATTTTGTTTGTTTGTTTGTTTTGATTTTTGCCTTTTGTTTTGAGACTTTTTGAAAAAAAGGAAGAGAATGAAAGAAAAAAGAAACAAACAAAGCAAGAAAAAGGGAATATAAAATTGGGTGGGAAGGATCTGGGAGGAGTTAGGAGAGAAAAACATTATGCTTTGAATGTATTATATGAAAAACTGTTTTTGAATAAAAAATGCATTTGAAATGTCTTTCAGTGTAATTAAAAAAAAAAGGATACCAAGATTGCCAAGATAAATCTAGGGTTAGTTTGCTATTGCACTATAGGCTTTGGTCTTCCACAAAAAATCAACAGGAGAATGTATCTTAATGCTTATTGGCATCAAAGCCATTTTGATAAATTTCTCTTGTTGAAATTTTCTCATTTCCTACTAAAAAAAAAATAGGTGGAATTACAAAACTCCGTCCATTTTAAAGGGTACAAACTTGTAGAGAACAAAGAATCAAGAATGCTGCCAGGAGATAGCTGGCAAGTTTGGGCTGAAAAAATCTTCCCAATGAATTCTTTTCAATAACCTCTACTTATGGACTGTGCCTCTTCTCAGAATCCTCTAATTACAGAGTGTACCCCTTCCCAGCATCCTCTAGTCAGGAATTGTACCTCTTCCCATAATCCTCTAGTCAGGAATTGTGCCTCTTCCTGTAGTAGGGAGACTGCTTATTTGCTCCCGGCTGCTCAGCCCCAAAATAACCTCATAAAAACTATTAATTAAAACACTGTTTGGCCCATTAGCTCTAGCTTCTTACATCTTAATTTAACCCATTTCTATTATTCTGTGTATTGCCATGTGGCTTATCAACAAGGTTCAGCATCTGTCTCTGGTGGGGTTACATGGCTTCTCACTGACCATGCCTTCTTTCTCCCAGCATTCAGTTTAGTTTTCCCACCTAGTTCTACTCTGCCCTATTAGACCATGCCAATTTCTTTATTCATTAGCCATTAAAAGCAACACATAGACAGAAGGACCTCCTACATCATCTTCCCAGCATTCTCTAGTTATGAACCGTGTCTCTTTCCAGCATGCTCTAGTCATTAACTGTGCCACTTCCCAGGATCCTCTAGTCCTGTTCTGCTTTCTCCAGGAACAGTACAGTAATGACTGTTTGGATTAATAAGAATATTCAATTTTCCTCATTTTTAATCCATTTATTTTATCTTCTAAATTGTATGGTATTGTATGGATCACCCACATGTATCTTCAGAAGACAATATAACTGAGACATGGAAATTCACAAAGTGTCTAAAGAATTCTTAAGGCATGCGTGTGCCTGTAGCCTGACCTATAGCGATCTCGGTTCTACAATCCTGTTTACTTGGTTTCTATATTTAGTCATGTGTTAGTGTAACATACTTCTCCTTTTTATGTCCATTGTTTCTTCCCTAGGACGAGTTCAGCTCCTGGGTATTCAAGAGTGAAAAATAGGGAGTAAACACAATTCTAAGAACCTCCTGGCATTTTATACAATTCCACAGCAAGTTTATAAAACATTTACAGTTGTTAATCCCATTCTCTTACCTGGAGGAAGATTGGTACTAGTATACCCTTTCCCCAACTCCTCACAGATGAGCTTCTCAATGCCATCCACAAATAAACCCAAACTTTCTGAGGCAGTTTGACACCTGCAGATATCATACATTGGTATTCTTTATTGCATCTAGCAGAACAGACAGAACACATATCATCAGACCACTATGTAAAGGCCAGGAACACAGTACAGTCTCTACGAGCTCACATGGAGTACGTGGAGCTTTGTCTCTTGATCAAGTCATAAATCTCTGCAACAGGCTGTGGATTCAAATCAGATAATAAAGGCAGGAGTGCCAGAGAGCTGTGTGGCACTCAGATAAAACAGCTAAGCCAGGTTGGCATGCTGATTATGCAGACAAAACTACAGGAAAGTGTTTTGTACTTTTGCTGGCACATACTGAGTTCCACTGTCTTTTTAATGCTCCGGCATCAAAACAAGATATCCGACATCCTCAGATATTTAGGGTTTTTCACTTTTTCTTTTTTGTACAATATATCCTAATTAGAGTTTCCCCTCCCACTGCTCCTCCCAGCCCTCCCCTCCCATCTCCTCTCTTTCCCAGATCCACTCTCTCTCCATTTCCCTTCATAAAAGAGCAGGTCTCCTAGGGATATCAACTGAATATGCCATAACATGATGCTATAAGTCTAGGAAAAAGCCTCTCATCCAGACTAGGTGAAGTAATCCATTAGAAGAGTCTTAAGGGCAGGCCAAACTGTAAGACACACCTGCTTCTCTGTTAGGATTCCCACAGAACTCCCAAGCTAAACATATATATATATATATATATGCAGAAACCCTAGTGTAAACCCATTTAGGTCTGTGATAGCTGCTTCAGTCTCTGTAAGCCCCTATGTGCCCTGTTAAGTTAATTCTATGGTCTATATTTTCCTGGTGTCCTTAATCCCTCTGGCTCCTTTAATTCTGCCTCCCCATCTTCTATGGAGTTTCCAGAGTTCCTAGAGAAGAGATTGGATAAAGGTCTCCAATTTGGACTCTCTCTGTGCCTAATGTTTGGCTGTCTGCATCTGCTCCCACCAGCTACTGGAGGAAACCTCTCTTACAGCAACTAGGTTGGGCACTGATCTATGAGTATAGCAGAACATCATTAGGAATCATTTTATTGAATTTTTTCTCTCCTAAGACTCTGGGTTACCCAGTCTCTAGTTCCTGGGCATCCAGGCAATATAAGGCATGGGCTCCCTCTCCTGGAATTGCCCTCAAATTAGATAAATGGTTGGTCATCCCCATAAGTTGTATGCATCCATTGCCCCAGTCTGTCTTGCAGGCAACATAGACTGTAGTTCAAACAGTTGTCATTGCTGGGTTTGTGCCCCAGCCCCACCACTGGAAGTTGTCTGGTTATNAGAAGCTGGCTGGTTCAGGCTCCATATCCTCTATTATTAGGAGTCCTTCTTAAGGTTACTCTCACAGAACACTTGGTGTTTATATGGCAGCAGATTTCCATATCACCCCCCCAAATGCCCTCCAATTCCAGTTATCTCTTCCCATACTCTCTCCTACCATCCCATATTCCCCTGCACCCATTCTCACTTGGCCCCAGTCCACACGCAAAATCTATTTTATATCCCTTTCCCAAGTAGATCTCTGTGTCCCTTTTAGTGCCTTTCTTGTTACTTAGCCTTTCTGGGTTTGTGTGTGGCGTCATGATTATCATATAGGTTGTGGTGACACAGACTGGTTGGTAGGGTTTGCTAAAGGAAGCAGAGGAAGAAGGATCACCACTTAGATTTTTTTCATCTAAGTTTCATCTTTGGGCTTGAAGTAGTCACAGGAAAAGCAACTCTGGTTTTCCTTCTCAATACTCATAGCTTAGTATTTCTAACATCAGCTGTTCTGTCTTGTCTAGCACATAAATGCTGATGTCCAAAATGAGGGACTAGAATGCATCTTGGGAAAACAGAAACAGGAACACTAAAATAGCTAGAATGGGTGGAAAACATCCAGTGACTGCTTGTGTGTTTGATGACTTGTCGGGTTCTCCTCTTGCACCCTTATTTGTCCTTAGATCATCTCAATTACAAACTCCTTCTTCCCTTGGTAGCTCTCCTCCTCTCCCCCTCCTCTCCTTCTTCCTCCTCTTCCCCCTACTACCCTTCCTATTCCTCCTTCCTTTTCCTCCTCTCCTCCTTTTACCATCCCTCCACTGTCCTCATTCTTTTCTTATTCCATCCCCCCCCCTTATAATCTTTTTAACCCTTCTCTTTTTCCTCAGGTCAAACTTTCCCACCTGTGGTGATGGGTGGGGCAGAGGGCATCTTCTGTATGGTAGAATAAAAAGTGGGTCTGATCTCCCATGCTCACATTCTCAGGGATGGCTCACCTATGTCCCTGTCAACTGGGTGAGCTCCACTCTGTTGCCTAAGAGAGGTGCGGGGCCTGCTATCCTCAGTGCTGCAGCTGGTAAAGGGTTGAGTCAGGTATCCCATCTGCTACAGACAGAGGGGCTAAGGAGTGAGGGCATACTTCCTCTGCACACTATTACATGGCAGGCAGATGAGGAGGGTAAGACTAACTCTCCCAATCTCACACCCTTAGGGCTAGCTCATCTGAGGCCCTGCCAACAGGGTCATCTCTATCATGCTGCCCAGAGGAGGTACAGGACCAATTATTTTTAGTGTCAAAGTCAGTGAGTGGCAGGGCCAGTTCTCCCTAGCATTGCAGCCAGTGGAGGGCAGGGTCAAATCTGTGCAGCCCTATCCTCTCACCTTAGATGGTAACAGGTGCCAAAGACATCAACATAGATTATGGCTACGGTAGGGCCAGGGGCCCAGACAAGTCCCTTGGCAGCAGCCCAGGCCCAGAGATCATCATGGTCCTGGGTTGCAAGCAGGCCATCTACCTCGGTCCACTCTCACAGGCCTCACCTCTTCTAATCTGCCTCTTTCCACAGGACATAAGCCATTGTGTCTCTCTCGGCCACATCCTAGAATGTATAAGCTCACCATAATAGGGCCTGTGATCTTTGTTTCCTGCTCAGTCTTACTGGCAGTGGACAGTCATTTCAAAAATGATAAAATTCTAAGCATTTATATACCAAATATAAGTGTAACAAATTTCATAAAGCGAAAACTTGTAGATGTAAAGTCGAGATTAATCCAAAAAACAGAGATAGTGGGTGACTTCAGTCTCCCACTCTTACCAACAGACAGGCCACTTAGAGAAAACAAATGGACAGAGAAAAACAAGAACTAAATGACAACATTATTCAAATGGATCTAAGAGACATCTACAGAACATTCTACTCAAACACTCAAGAATGTGCATTCATCTCAGTAGCTCATGGGTCTTTCTCTGAAGCGATTATATATTAGGACAGAAAGTAACTTTAAACCAATATATGGAAATTTATTTTAAGTAGCATCCTGGAACCAAAAAGACAAGGCTCTAAATTAATCTTTTAAATATAACCATCTTACCAAAAAAAACCTGCACATTCAATGTCATCCCTGTATAAATCCTAGGGCCATTCTTTACAAACATAGAAGAAACAATGAACAGTTTTTATGGAAATACTTAAATAACACAGATTGCTAAAGCAATCATGAAGAAAAAGAATACTGTAGGAGGTATCCCTATTCTTGATTTCAAATGCTATTATATTACTAAAGCAATAAACTCAGCACAGCATTAGCACAGAGATAGACATGCAGATTAATGAAATATAATTGAGGACCCATATAAGTTCAGGAAACTATGGCTATCTGATATTTCAGAGACCAGAAATACATATTTGAGAAAAAATAACATCTTAAAAAATGGTCCTTGCATAGCTGAATTAGAAGGATGAACTACATCCTTGTCTCTACCTACACAAAATTCAATTTTAAATAGAAAAGTACATTATTGTAAAACCTCATTTCCTGAAATTGCTGAAGGGAGACTTAGGGAGTATGCTTCAACTTATAGGCACAAATAAGGACTTTCTGAATAAGGTTCCAGTAGCACAGGAAATAAAACCAACAACTAACAAATAGGCTCCCGTGAAGCTAAAACACTGTATACAGCCCAAGAAACTGTGAAACAAGTGGCTAGGTAACCCATAGAATGGGAGAAAACTATTGCCATCCATTCATTTGACAAAGGATCTGTGACTAGAACATACGAAGAACAAAAAGCCCTACATTAAGAAAATAAGCAGTCCAGCTAAAAATAGTCTGTGGAACTGTTTGTACAGTTTCTGAAAGAAGAACTAAAAATGGCTAAGAAATACTTTAAAATCCTTGACTATTAAGGAAATGAAGAATGTGCTGTTGGCACCTTGCTAGGCAAGCATGACAACTAACTCATCTGAAGATAAATGGATTGTGGGAATCCAAGCATCAATAGATACATTGCCATCATAGCTCCTGCATCTATGACTCAGAGAACATCTTGAAAGAAGGATTAGATTGACATAAGAGTAAGAATACCAAGGAGTCTTCTGTGAAACTGTCTCATAAACAAGAGCAGAGCAAATGCAATACCAATAGAACTGATGTTGTAAAAGAGGAAATCTCATGTTCTACCCTTAGACAAAGAGCTACAGACAACTAATGACTGTTGGGAGAAGGAAAATTAGCCCCTCTTAGGTATAAGCCCCTTTATTCATTGTCAAATAAAGGGTTAGTCTGTCTTAAAACCATGTGCACAAAAACAACAGAAATGGACTCAGCTGGTTATGTTTATATATTCATATGTGTGTGACAATGCTAATGCATGTTGTGGGTATTGGGAAGGGTTAGAGAGGGCAAGGGGTGAACGTGATGTAAAGCTATTTCAACTTAAAATGTATGACCTTATGCCCTGCACCTGGCCTTGGCAGCACAGTAGAGCTGACCCTCATGATGGAGGATGGGGGTGCAGGTGAGCTGGCCTCAAGAGTGTGAGCATAGGAGAGCTGGTTCTGTTACTCATCTGTCATACTTCAGCACAGGCAGTGAGATATCCACCCTTACCACCTGCAGCAGCCATGAGGACAGGCCCCTGGGTCATAAGAGTGGAGGAGCTGGCACTGCCCTTCACTGGTTGAAGCAACTCTAGAGAGCAGGCCTTGCACCTCACCTGGGCAGCACAATAGTGCTGATGGTGCTGGTGGGGGCACAGGTGAGCCAGCCATGAGGTCATGAGAATAGAAGAGCTGGCCCTACAACCCTTGTTTGCTATGCGGTGGCATGAGCAATGGAAAAATATCCTCCCCCTTTCCTTTGTCACGTGCAGATCCTGCCCCTTACCAGCTGCAACACTTGGGAGAGCAGACGGGCACAATAATGTTGACACCACTAAAGGGGCACCAGTGAGCCAGCCAAGAACTAGAGCATGAGAGATCTGGTCCCATCCTTTATCTACCATACGGTGATGTGGGCAAAGGAAGGAAACCTCTTCTAACATCCTGTGGCAGGTGGAAGAGCTGTCCCTGAGCCCACAAGAGTGAGAGATCTGCACGTCTTACAGGCAATATAGTAGGGCTGGCCCTGGTGGTACAGGTGTGGGCAAGCCAGCCCAGAGGGTGTTAGACCAGGAGAACAGGTGTCAGCCACTCCTTCTTACTGCGTAAGATGAGCTAGTTTAGGAGGTCCTGGAGAGCTCATCTTGTTGACAATGAGGAAGAACTGGTGGGCTGACGAACTCAGCAACTACTCAGGTCCAGAACCAGGAATATGAGTTGGCCCACACAACATCCACCCCATCTATGATCTTCTGGAGCAAGTGAAGGGGCCAGTCCTACAGAACCAAAGTTGCAGGATCTCGATGACACAGGACCGCAACAGGATATCCAAGAGGAGTCCAAGCGACCCTAGTATCAATATTGTAGCAGAAACCAGAGGCCTCAGACCAGACTAATGACTCTTTGCAACGAACATTTGTAAGTAAAGCTGTATGGACTGAAGGGTGTACTGTGTAATTCACTCTGTCATACTACAGTTTCCATGACAAGAGTATTCTTTTTCTTTTTTCTCATCTTTTAAATTTTGTTTTATCTTTCAGTGGAGGGTGCAAGGGCAGAGGGCAGATGAGAAGGGATAGAGAGATGAGTGGGATCAAGATGCACGAAATGAAATCCACAAAGAGTCAGTAAAAAATTAAATTAGAAAAAAAATATCATTTTCTTGAAATGTTTCATTGATGAGTATGAAGACACCTTTATCTCTTCTATTTTTTCTTTTAGGTCTATTTTATCAGATAATAGAATAGCTATACCTGCATGCTTCTTAGTTCTATTTACTTGGGATGACTTTATCTATCCTTTCACTCTAATGCGGTATCTATCGTTGGTGGTGAGTTATGTTTCCCAGAGCAATGAAAAGCCATACATTGCAACCCAATGTGCTTGTTTGTGTCTTTATTAGGGAACTTGAGACTATTAATATTCAGAATTGCTATACAAAAATGTGTGTTAATTCCTGTCACGTTATTGATTTTCTAGTGTTTTCATAGGCTTCTTTTCATTAGTCATCATGGTATTGCTTGTTTATCTCCTGTGGTTTCTTATGTTGTTTACCCTTCTCACACCAATGAACTCCTTCCAGTATCCTCTGTAGTGCTGGGTAGTAGTTAGCAATCTTTAAGTCTATTTTTATCATAGAAAGACTCCATTTCCTCTATTTAAATAGAAACTTTTGTTGAGTATAACAATATAGGCTGGCAGTTGTGATCTTTCAGAACTTAGGATCTATATTTTCAGCTTTTCTGGCTTTAAATGTGTGGATTTTTTTCTTTCTGTTTTTATTTTTTTAATTTCAAGTCTCCTTTTTTCTTTCAGTAGAGGTGTATGCAATATTCAGGAGATGAATAAGTTGTAGGGCCGATGTGTCATTTTCTGCTATAGGACTTGTATTTAGGGTCCACAGCCACGTAGGATTATTGGTGGCAAATCTTTCCTAGCATCCTAGTACTATGATAGCCAATTAGAAGGTACAGAACTTCCATGTAAGCCCTCATATTATTTAACCATTCTTGCACAAATGTATGCAGGGTCTTCAGCAATGGGGTCTTACCTAGTTCTTTCATTCAACTCATAGCAATGACAAATGCTTTTTATCGTTCTGTGGGCCATTTGAGCCTCCCTGTACAATGAAGACAAGGGACGTGACCTACCTCTGGAACTAACTAGGATTTTTATATGACATGGTGCTCCCTTTCCAACTTACACACAGTATCTTTTCTAAAACTCCTTAAATGCTGTCTTTACTGTTCTTTCAAATGATTTTTAAAACAAATGTATGAAACAATTAAGAGATAATACGATGTTTAAAAAAAAACATTTTTAAGCATAAGGTGGGCAGGATCTCTGAAGGTTCTCCCATGTTGACTCCAAGCAAGTAAAAGTTGGTTTTGGTGACTAGATGCTAAAACATTAACAAGGTCTAATTCTGCATGAGAGGATACAATCACTTCTTTCAATTGTTTTGTCAAAATAACAATATTGAATACAATGGAATGGACAGGAAACATCCTAGGGGAACTTCTGGTGCTGCGTGGACACTGCACTTCTCACCATTTCTGATATTCCCCGAGGTCTGATTATTGATATTCTTTATTTTGGTTTATCACGGATGCCTTCTCACTTTGAGAGCTTCTTAGACAATAATGTAGCTTGTGTCTTTCACTGGTCACATATGACTTCTAAAAGGGTCCTGGTTTGGATAAATATCATCCTCCAATGTACTTTACACTGCATACTTTGGGGCATCAGATAGCTCAAACTTGATTTCCTAACCTACCTCAGGGAGTATGCAACTACTACTACACTAACAAGGCATGCAAGGGCTATAGCATGGGGAAAGGTAACCATTTCGAGATTGCCTCCTCAACCTATGGATATCCTACCCTCACGCATCTCAACATTTTTCATGCAAGCCATGTCATCACTTACACCCAACTCACCTTGGTTTTGTCTGTCTCTGCTCAGATGCCAATTGTGCTGTATGAGTTTTCCTGATGATTCAGAGGAGAAAAAGTCCACCTACCTCAGAAAGCGTACAGACCAGTAAAAAAATTTTATCAAAGTCTTTATCAGTACACTAGGAAGTTTACTGTGGTCATAAGTATACATATACATAAGTATAAGTGAATGATTATTTATAGGAGCACAGATGACTCCAAGACTCTACCCTCACATAGATGACTTGGGAGTTTTATAATTTCCTGTATCTTGTAAGTTTCATTTATCTACAGAATAGTAGCTTTACTCCAGGAGGGAAAATGACAACTGTCTTCCTACCCCTATTTCTCTCTTTCTCTCCCCTACCCATAACTTAATATCAGGAGTCAACTGAGCTTGTAAACAATGTAGCCTAATTACATTAGAAATATCTAGGTTGCTTCATCTCAACCATCCCATTCCCAGAAGCTCTCCCCAATGAAGGGAAAACGGATATGGGAGCAGGGAAGAAGATATCTTAATTAAGGGAGCCATTTTGGGGTGGAAAGAGGCTTGGCTCTAGAGGGGTTCCAAGATGTCCACGGGGATGACCTCAGTTAGGACCCTGGGCAGTGGAGGAGAGGGTGCCTGAACTGGCCTTGTCCCATAGTCAGACTGAGGACTATCTTGCATATATCACCATAGAACCTTCCTCCTGTGACAGATGGAGACAGAGACAGAGACCCACATTGGAGCACTGGACTGAACTCTCAAAGTCCAGTTGAAGAGCAGAAGGAGGGAGAATATGAGCAAGGAAGTCAGGACCAGGAGGGGTTGGCCTACCCACTGAGACAGTGTGCCTGAGCTAATGGGAGCTCACCAACCACAGCTGGACTGGGACTGAAAGAGCATGGGGATCAAACTGGACTATTCGAATGTGGCTGACTACTGGGGCAGACTGAGAAGCCTATGATAATGGCACTGGGATTTGTCTCTACTGCATGTACTGGCTTTTGGGGATCCTAGTCTATTTAGATGTATACCTTCCTAATCCTGGATGGAGGGGGGAGGGCCTTGGACTTTCCACAGGGCAAGGTATTCTGCCCTCTCTTAGGATTGGAGGGGGAGGAGAGATGGTGATTGGGGGAGCAGGAGGGAAGTGGGAGAGGGGACGAAGTGGAAATTTTAAATGATATTATGTGCAAAGTAATAAAAAAATCTCTAAAAAGGAAAGAAATATCTAGGTTGTTTTATTTCAATAAAAGCTAAGTAACATTCACTTTCATTTTTACAGAATTCCACTTTGAGAAATCTCTTAGAACTCTATATGTTAGATAATTTATTTGCTCCATTTATAAAATGAGGCCCAGTGAGCTCAAGCTCTGCATCTCAATTCAACAGGAACAGGACAATCTAAAGCCCTTCAACCTGGAGACTTTATACCCATCTTAGAATTTATTTCTATTATATTAACATATATTGGGCTTTCTATAGAGGTAAGAAATCAGAAAGTTTGCATGATTAACAATAGCTCTGCAATCTGCAAATCTAAAAATAAGCAGACATTTATCCTTCCTTTATAATTGTAGAAAACAATAATAGGGGATCAGTCTACAAGGAAATGCTACTGAAACATGACAAAAGTAAATTATTCTTTCATGGATATATCTAAAATTATACTTAAATTAGAAGGCTTCATGCACTCAGCTTGATTCATTTATGAGTTACCTTTTATTTGGTAATGTGTGGATGTACTGCTATCAAAATGATAAGTACTGAACTGGTAGTTCACCTTTGTTCCCTCGACATTCACAAAATCTGGTGCTGGAGTTAATTGGAGGCAACATCATTCTGCCATGCAGTTTTTTGTGAAACAATAAAAGGCCAAGGCATGGATTCACAAGAAGAATCTGAAAGTGCTGCAGGTCATGAGAAAATGATATTTACCCAGAACTGCAGATGGTTTTAAATGAGAGGTTCTCGGTTTATCATCGGAATCATGATGACAAGAAGACAACTGAAGTTATTTTCGTGTTAAAGCACTTGCACACATCAGTAAGCAGAGAACTTGAACTTTAGAGCATATTGATTTTAAAATGTACAATGCGCCATACATCAGTGAATTAGACAATGAGCCCAGTCTTTGTTCACGGCAAACATACTCACTTGGAAGACTGTTATGTGAACAGGGGGCAAGAATCACCTTCAAGTTAAATGGAAATAAAGGTTGCATCTTCCTAAACTTTGATCAAAGAGTCTCTGATGTGACCAATGCTTTTAAAAGTGATATCATCTGAGATTGCATTTGAAGCAGGATTTGCCTCAGCGTATCAGCAAGTGAAGGCTTCTGATTCTGCTGTTTACAGGGCTTGCTGCATCTGCATACAACTGATTTCTACAGTGGCTAATAGAAAACCTTCCTATGAGAATGTGACCACAGACCTCCCTCCCAGCTAACAGCATTTGCTTTGAATATTAATCTGTTAATTATCACATTTACTGTCTCAGGCGAGTGAGAGTTCTTAAAGGAACCATTACACTTAACCTTGGCTGTCAAACAGTCAAAGATAATCTAGTGTGGTAAATTTTCTTATATAACCAAAAAGTGCATATACACAAACAAATATTCAACTTCTTTTCCACAATATCTTTTAAATTTTCTTTCTGTGTTCATGGAAACTACGAGCACCAATTTTCAAAGGAACAGTTTTCACTATGTGGAGAAATAGTATTTTACTCTATAATGCTTGAGGTTGACTACTTTCACATATACCTATTTGAGCAGAATAATTGACCTCAAATCAATATGAAACACTGTGTCAATGTGACTAAAATAATGGGTAGGAATATAGTAGGGCTAAGTTATTATTTTCTGTTGATTTTGACTGTTTACTGCCTATATCAGCTTCTAAGACTAAGTGAAAATAGGCAAGCAATTTTGTGTAAAGCCATAGCTAAAGCTTATCTACACAGTTATTGATGATTTAGAGCCATCATCCCTAGAGCTGTCTGTAAGTACAGTGCTCAAAGGCATCGTTGTTTGTCCTAAAAATCTCAGATGCAAAAGGCCATCAGGAATCAGAGAAGGAAAGAAAATGAGGTTTTTAAGCTTCACATGCTTGAGAGGGTAGCGGCAATACATGAGAAGAGAGGCATGCCTTCCTATTGAGAAGTCATTCTGTCATTTCAGAGTCAAGATCTGGCTACCTATGCTTGACAAAAACATTTTAAAAAGTTATATCTGGGGCTGGAGAGATGGCTCAGAGGTTAAGAGCACTGACTGCTCTTCCAG
>LOEQ01010998.1:50952-63216 GCA_001685075.1 Bramus lutescens
CATACATGGAAGGAATGTTGTATACATAATAAATAAATAAATCTTTTAAAAAAGTTATAACTGTGTAGCTTCACCACTGGTCCAACATGGAATAGGTGACTTACATACTGCAAAGTCTGTATGAGCACAAGAACAAAACAGAGGTCCTTCTACTGGACAGGCTTTAACGGATGCAGAAAAGGCATCTCAGGGTAGCACCATGCCACTAGAAGTGAGGAAGAATTGTTAAAAACTCTGATAATCGCTGCAATTGAACCACAGGAAGTATGAACATCAGAAGATATTCTTTTCCTAGGATTTTTAGTCTGATACCTTGGGTAGTACTATAAAGCATCTGCCTTTCATCTGACATCTCCTTAGCAGGATTTTAGCTAAGAATCTCCAGCAAAAGTTCTTTAGAGCATCATGGGAGCGGACGTGTACAAAGGGGGGGGAGTATTAAACACATCATTAAAATGGGTATTACTATTAGAGGTGTCTAAGGGTACAGTTCAGGGTACATTCCATGGGATGGACAAGAATCGTATAGCTTGTAAGGAGGAGCCACTTAAGAATGCCAAGTCAGAGAAGAAATGCAAGTCCACTGAATGACAGCTAGAGATCAGAATCATGGACCTGAAGGGTCCCTGAGAGAAAGTAAAAGTTACAGATCTGATGTGGGGATGGCGAATTGGCAGCCACTGAAGAGATAAAGCAGGGATCTTATGTGGCCCCTACACCACCTGGAACCATGATCAGACAACGTTCTGGGGATTGAAGAACATACAAAGGCATGGGTTGCCGTTGAAACAAGAATGCCCCTTTTATTGTGTTCCGGGGCAACTTATATAGTGTTCTCCTTGACTAATGGCCACACCTTAACTCTCAGGATTCTTGAGCACAAGCCCACCAGAAACCACTTCCTTGTTATTAGTAACTCATGAGGGTCTTGTGCCCAGAGCAGCTGCAAGCACAGGAACAAAAGCTGTTTATTCTGGTAGGCAAGGGGTCATAGAAAATTCAGGGTCTGAGGGTCTGAAGTCCCCAACAATCTTAAAGATCCAGACACCAAGTTACAGATCCTGAGGCCAGCCATCAGAGTGAAAGTGAGTTGACATAAAAATGGGAAGCACCAGCCACGGATGGGGGGAGCGCAGATAGAACAGACCACCTATTAGAACATACACACAGCTCCCATCAAGAGGCATGGGAGTCTCCAGATATGGGCGTCCACCTTGAGGTCTCTGGGTCCCATATTTTATAGGCAAGGGAAAGGGTCCACTCCCTCCTGACATCCTCTCCTCCCTGATTGGTCCTGCCTGGGATATCGTGCTCTAGACAGGCTATCTTCCCTTTGCCTGTCTTAGAAGTTTGGACAGTTGCTCAAACTATCCTCAGTGGGGTTGTTTGTGGGGAGGGACTCTGGAAACACAATGCAGTATTTCAAAAGCCCCAAATTGGCCCAAATTCTACTGACCCCTTACTTCATCACAGAACTCGTTTGCATTTTTTCTCTAGTTCTTGAAGCTACTTTGTAAAAATGATCTTCCACACAGGCATTCCCTCTTTATCTACCCTGTTAACTCACTTTGAATGCTAGAGAGCAAATGCTATCTTCCATAATTTCAGATCTATTAAATTAACTGACTGTCTTTCCTACCTTTGTAGGCAGAGGCTGCTTGCTCGTTTCCTGGCCGCCCAGACCTGAAATAATCATGCAAAAACTATATTAATTAAAACACTGCTTGGCCAATCACTTAGGTATATTGCTAGCTAGAACTTATATCTCAAATTAACCGATTTCCAATATTTTGCATTTTACCATGAGGCAAGGTTCCGGCTGGCCGCTCATGTCTTTCTCCTCCATAGGATAACTGGCATCTGTTCCCTGCTCTCTGTAACAAAGCATAATCATGTGGTGAATCTCCTTTATTGGAATATGGTCCAAAAATGCTATAGCAAGGTCCAATTTTCTGTCATGTCTCATGAGTGAGATGCAAATAAGTAGAAACCTGGGTATTATGAAAACATCCTGGGGTCTTGGTGCCTAAGCAGAGAAAGATACACCTGCTGAGCACAACATTCACTTGAATGATGTAAAAGTCATCATGTCATTTATTTTCATGTGATTCCAGATGCTAAAACTTGGTGGTGTCTTTGTTATTTTATTGCCTTTCATTTTTAAGACTGAATTTCATTTTTTCTGTATATGTGCTTGCATATATATATGTGTGTGTGTGTGTGTATGTGTGTGTGTGTGTGTGTGTGCACTGCTGTGTATACCTAATGCTTTCAGAGACCAGAAAATGGCATCAACTCCACTTGAGTTGGGGGTATAGATGATTGTTAGCCACCATATAGGTATTGGGAACTGAACCAGGATCCTCTGCAAAAGCAGGAAGCACTCTTCACCATTCAATCACGTCCAGCCCAGTAAGTGTTGGTTTTAATGCTCAGAGATAACACAGATGTCTTTGTAACACTGTAAAACTACTCTAGTTTTGTGCTGTTAATGGTAGGTTTGGGCCCCAATGTGAAGCTTTCTAATAACCACCAGGCTAAACCCCCAAGGGAAAGAAATATAAGAAGTGGATTAATTAAGTGGATTAATGCAACATCCACATAAAAGAATAAATTAAATACCCTTTACACACAGGCACACACACACACACACACACACACACATATACACACGGTAGAAGCTCCTGCTAAAGGATTGGCAGTTAGAGTGCAGAAGTGGTGAAGCTTCAGTCTAGGTAGCTGCAAAGCTCAATTTTGACTTCTAGGAACTTTGGGGGAGGATCAGAGACTTTCCCTACTACAATAAGTTTGACAGCTCTTCCTTGATTGGATGCATTTTTTTCCTTTTAATCTTACTTGCATACCCACATTCAGTCATACAGGATCCAACTGGTGTCCCATAAATGTTGTTCTTCTATGATTTTAAACTGTAGAAGCCTAACATAACTTGAAATAGGAAGAAGAGGAGGACAACAGCCTTCCAGAGTCACTGTGGATTCTATCAATGATGTCAAGCAGGGGAACTCTTTCCTGAAGAAGGGAATTTGTCCCTGCAGCTGCTCCCAGTTTTCTGAGACCTGCTGTACCAGGGACTCATGACTATAGCCTTCAAGATCTGCTAAAGAGATAGCTCTGTTGCTTCTGTCACTCTCATCAAAGCCTGCTTTTTGCTCTCACTCAAGGCACCTTTCTTGGTTAGCACCCCTAAGTTCTCTGAGAGCTGCCAGGCTATAGAGCTTGCTGACAATCCTTCAACAGGCACCCCAAAACATGCAAAGATAACATAACGACCTCAAGCTAGGCAACCCAAAGTCTGCTGAGGAATACATTCTGTTTTCTGTACCCTTTCATGTACAGTCCTTTATGTCCTAATGGATGGAGAAGTCACCGATGAAGGGGTCAATGCACTGAATGGTTTTTCCCTTTGGATTCTGAATTAGGCACAGACCACACCCAAGCATCAATTTCTAACACAAAAAGATCCTTTATTAACCAAGGCAAAAAGACATGGTGGCTGAATCTGAATCAGGCAGAAACAGCAGCAAATAACTTTGTAGATGTCATTTTAAGAAGAGAAAGAGGGAGGTCTGTGTTACAATGAGCCAGGATGGGTTGGTAAATTCGGATTTGGCATGTTAATCAGGATAGTCAAATAAGGATTTTTGATTGCTGGACCATGATGTTTTGATAATTTGATCTTGGTGATCAGCTTCAAGAAGGAGTCAGGTATAAGAAACTGGCCAAATAGGTGAATTGATCTCGGTGACTAGCTTTAAGAATGTGGATGTGCATAAAAGGGGGGTGGGGGGAATCTTATGGTTTAGCAAGGGAGAGGGAAAGAGTAAGGGCAAGACCAGTAAGTACCATATTTACCATGCTTAGGCCTGTTAAAACTCTTCATTCCCACTTTTTTGTTTTATTATTAAGTCATTGAGTGATGGATAAATGAACATCCTTCTTCCGGCTCTGTCCTGCTGATAGCCGCAATGATCAAAGAAAAGGGAGGCATTCATTTAAGAGGGTTGAAAGTGGGTCCAGCTAGCAAAAAGGTAGAGAGAAAGTTAAAAGGGAAGCACAAAACTGAGTAAGCAGAGTCAAGGAGCCTGAAAGCAGATAGGTGATTGCCTCACACTAGTCATCTGGTGTGCAGAAGGGCATTGGAAAAGCCAGAAATCCTTCCACAGACCATCAAGGAAATGTCTCCATGCCCCGATGAGGTGTTCCTGGGCCAGATGAAGAAACAACGTCACCTGCCCTGGTGAAAGGTTGGTAATGACTGAAGACAGTTGATTAAAAGTTTTGTTTATTGATCAGATTTCTTTGGTTGAAAAAAGAGTAAAGCCAGTTAAGGAAGAGAGGCACAAAAAGTAAATAGAAAAACAATAACGAAAGGGGGCCCATAAAAGGCCAGGCCCAGTTTATTTAGGGGAACTCGTACCAGCTTGTGGAGCCACAATTTAAAAGGGAATTCCCTTTTAGCTGGTTCCCAGAAAAGCAGGTTAGTTTAAAGATACTTTTCTCTACTATTCTTGACTCATTGAGATAATAACAGTGTTCTTCCCTGAGGAACAGACAAGTTCCCCCTTTTAGCTTTTAAGAGTTCTAGGGTTCTGGGTGGAGTACCTGGACCATAGAAGTAAAGTATTATTGGAGGAAGGCCAGAGACTGGGCTATGGTGTCTATAGAGAAGTATAATTTGGCCTTAAAATCTGGAGTTGTGAGAACAGAATACCCTAAAGTACTGTAAAAAAAATGCTGGTTCCAGTTAAGTCAGTGACCAGATTTATATACAATATAATAGACAAAAAGGCAGCTCTGGAGAGACAAGTTCTTGAAAGATCAAGTAGAATTCAGACTGGCCAATTAGGGAAAGACTGTCACTAAAAAACCAGGATCTAGTTGCATTGAGGAAAATATAATTTGAAAGACTTCCATTACACCAGAAGAGTCTTCCCTGGGATTTCCTGGTGGCCTTTGAAATTGAGACATTTAGGGAACATGAATGATTGAGAGGTTGCTGATAAATGGTGAAAGTGATGGTTGATAACAAATTTGGGGTGATGATGTGGGAAGTTTTAGAGAACCTGTCTCCAGATCTCCAAGGGGAGGTTGAATAACTGGGAACAAGTAGTATGTAGTTGGGAGTGGGGCACTGGCAACTGGGGAATCACTGGCAAGAGGAACTTCTGATAGGGGAGGGCATTGAAGAGAGGCACAGAAAAAGAGATAGTAAAGGAGGGTTGAGAAGAGGAAGAGATTGTTGGATAACCTCAACCCGAGTGAGAGTTCGGCCATGAGAGTGTGTGTATAGATGAAGAGATTGTTGGGGCGCTTTGGGTTTAGTTTCATCTTGTACTTGGGAGCATAGGGTTTGTTCAGAGCACTTGGTGTTCGAGGATACCTTATCAGGCAAAGCGCTTAGGAAAGCCAGTTGGTGGTGAATATTAATTGTGGCCACATATGTCCAAGTTTTAAAGAAACTAGCCTATTTTCCATTGATAGTAAGCACATCTTGGACTTACTAGGAAAAGTGTTCCACTTATCCTAACAGTGGTCTGTGATGTATATTTGGAGGGGATGGATATTGGTGGTTTGGAGGAGTCCAGGTCATGTTATTGGATTTCTGGTGGCACCTATCCATTGAACAGTTCTTGTAGACTGATGGACTTTGCACCTGCAATTGGATAGTGCCGGTATTCAAGAGATAGAGAAACAGTCTCGGAGGAATTTTTCAGTGGTGAAGAAAGCAAAGGGTAGATTGTCATGGTTTGCAAAAATACAGCAGTACAGATTAGCAATTGTAGCCAGAGCACTGCTCCTGACCTGACATTCCCTTCTTGTGTGGTGCCCTGACACTGGGAATTTGATGGAGAACCTTAGCCAAGAGTTGGTATCTGTGTTTCTGGTTGTACTCATCATGATTAGGGAAGATCTTAGAGTCTAGGGCCATAACCTTGGCTTGGAGTGTGAGTGGGACTCAGTCTAGACAAGTGTGCTCTTTTTAGATTTTGTAATATGGATAATTACAGCTGTAAATATCACTTGTAGTGTTTTTTTTTAATATGACCCAGAGGTTTTGTTGTGTTATGCGTTATTTTGCATTTGGCTTCAGGAAGTTTTTTTTAATTATTTCTTTCTTGGTTTCTTCTTCTATCCCAAGATAAACATAGTCATCACCCCTCATCAAGGAACTTTTCTTTACAACAGAGACCATGACAAATAGACACAGCCAAAGTAAATGCAAAGTTGTGGATCCCAGTCCCAATGGATACATCTATGAAATACTCCCAAACTTAAGGCTCAAGGAACACTGAAAAAGAGGGTGGAAAGATAGTAACAGCCAGAGGACCAGGGAGCATGCTGTGAGACTGTGTCTCTTATCAATATCAGGAATTACAAGTACAAAGTCTCAACAACATGGCTGCCCAAACAAGAGCTGAATAAGCATGACACTAATAGACATGCTAAAGAGAGTTGGGAAAACCAACGAGGCCTCAAGCCGACACAAAGAACTAAAAGCAACCAAGGAATGCTAAGAAAAAGAAAAATCATCTTCCACAGAGAAAAGCATACCAATTGGTTTTCCAATAACAAATGGCCAACCCTGAAAACACACATATAAGTATTGTACAGGCTGAGCAGGTTATATTAGGAACATATGTGTGCATGTATGTAACAACATTAAATGAAAAACAGGCCACAAATTTGAAAAAGTGAAAGGGGAGATATGTGGAAGACTTAGAGGGTACAAAGAGAGAAATGTTGTAATAAATCTCAAAAAAGATGATTTTTCAAACTATTTGTTAAAGGCTGGAGTGAGTTCCTAATCAGTAAAGTGCTTGCCAGTTGAGTGAGAGTAGCTCAGTTCAGAGCCACAACCTCCATGTTAAAAGCTGCATGGTAACAATGGGTAAGTAGAGATTAGGAGGATACAGGTGGTTCACTGCACAGCTAATTTATTCTAACCAACAAGCTCCAGGTTCAGAAACCCTGTCTCAAATAAGTAAGTTGGAAAACAAATAAGGAAGGTGTTCAACATCAACCTCTGCCATTTACAAGCACGCAGACATACACACCCTCCAACAATAGTAGGTTAATTCAGTAATTTATAGATAAAAGAAGACACAAGTCAAGGTCATTAAAACAGAAATGGAGGATGTTATTGCACCTCACATGGCCATTGAAACAATGTAAAGTGAACACACTGATGTTCTTGATAGTCACAGATTCAATACTTTAGGCAATGGATCAATTTCATCAAACACAAATCCATACAAACTCAAAGCTACAAAATACAATAGACATGACAATCAATCCCATAACATAAACATAATATGAATTAAAAAGTTATATGCTCCCAAAATTTTTCTTTCACTCCAAATAGTATAACCAGAGAATTCTGTCAAATTCACAGAGCTGGAACAAGAAGGACTGGACAGATGGCTCAGCGATTAAAGGCTCTTGTTGATCTTCAAGAGGACCTGACTCCATTTCCCAAAGTATAATTCAGATAGCTCACAGCTACCTCTAATTTTAGCTCCATGCTATTTGACACCCTCTTCTGGCCTCCAAAGGTACCGGCACATGTATAATGTGTACATATACACACAACTACATGAGTAAAAATTAAAATAAATCTTTATCTATTTATCATTTATCTATATATAACTCCATGTGATACCAATATTATATTCACCCTTAAAAATAAGAATGCGAATTATAAGCTCTTAATATAGGTTCTGAGTTTAATATTTCTCAGGTACTAAAACCAAAAGGAGAAGGGAAGGAAAACAGAACCGAAAAAGAAAAACTGAAGCTAGTGTCTCCTAAAATTTAATATAATAATCTGCAACAAAATGCCTTTTCCTGAAGCCAAAAGCATACTATAAGAATTAGCTACCCACCCAAGTCAGGTATTTTCAAATAATGCAGTTATTTTTTTACTATTGGGGTCTATTTCCTATGGGGAATACCATGCTCAGCCTAGATAAAGGCGGGGGAGAGTCTTGGTCCTGCCTCAAGTGATGTAACAGACTTAGCTGATTCCCCATGGTAGGACTCACCCTATCTCTGAGGAGTGAATGGGTGGGGTGAGGAAAGGTGGAGGGATAAGGGGAGGGGAGAGAGAGGGAACTGGGATTTGTATGTAAAATCAGATTGTTTTAAAAATAAAAAATTACAAAGTAAAAAATATCAAATCACAAATCTAAAGTATCAATGATATAAAGAAGAAAATTTGTATTATCTTTTCAACCGATATGGAAATTTATTTGTTATTACACAATCATAATGAAAAATGTCAGCCAATTAAACATAAAAGAGATATCTCCCTCAATTTGATAAATTGTATACACAAAATTCTACATTTTGATATCACTTTCTGAGATCATAATGTAATTACCATCATTTCTTCCTTTTCTTTCCTTTCTCCAAATCCTGCCACATAATGCTCCTTTCTCTCTTTCAAATGTATAGTCTCTTTTTTTCCACTATTTATCATTACACACACACACACACACACACACATATCTGTTTTAACAACTTTGACTTTTCTCTTATCCTATTAATCTTGATTACTGATTTTACCTCAACCTTCCCCATGAATAAATATATAAGTATACATGCTCTGTGTGTTTAATGTCACTTGTATGTAGATGTTTCTAGAGATGACTATTTGGTATTGGATAACCAATTCATGTATTCTTCTCTGGGAAGACAATTTTTCCCATTCTCAACAATCCTTAGTTGCCTGCATGAATTTCTCTGAATAGGGTTGAGGCTTCATAGACTACTTCTATCAACTTTAGGATGCCTCTTGTTATCCTGATTCGGGTCATATTCAGAGAGCCATGTTGGTGATACAAAGGAGGAAAGCAGCCGACAGTCCTACCCAGCTGTAGCAGCATGAATCACAGCAATGAACGTAAAAAGAACTTTTGTCAACTCCCAGTGATTTTCTTGCTTGATTAAAAAAAAAGATTGTTTTTAACAAAGTGAGGTTTGGGATTTATTTGTTATTTAAGTATAACGTAAATAATTTTTACGGCTATGGCAAACTCTGATAAATATAAAACTTGGCAGAAATTAATAATGAGTAATCATTTATATAAACAAGGAAAAAATTAAATTTTAAGAACTAAGTGCAAGAGAAAATGGAAATATGTAGCCTCAAGTTTCACTTTGTCCTATATATAATACAGCTGTTATTTTCCTTATATTACAGATGAGAGAACTGACTTAGTGACTATATAAGATTGACTACAGTTCATAGAGCCAGAACTGAAAGATCCAGAGGTCAATCTACACTTGACTCATTTTTATGTAAGAGACAGTCTCAGAGAAGTGGTATCTATAGAAAAAGAATCTAATAGAAACGTCTGATCTTTAAACATACACACACAAACAAACATTTAAAAAAATATATAAATAGCTGGACAACACCAATAGCTTATCCTTCATTGAGCCTATGACTTTGATCACATTTGCAGTAACAGTCTTGAATTCCCTCTTGAAAAGCATGCCATAAATCCTCCTGTTATTGCATCAGTGTACACATATTTCTTAGCAAGTTGGTACTCTAGTTCACAGGGTCCTGTGCTGCATAAGAACTCTAATGTCCTGCCTCTTCCCCAACAGCAGCATGCATAGCCCCTACTAGAACTATGAACATTAACCAGCAGGAAGAGAGTTTCTTGGTCAGTTAAAGTTGATTTCTCTATGTTAAGCAACCAAAGTGTGTTCTGGGTTTAGCACATAAATTTGCAAAAGAGTCATGTTGTCAAGCAGCTTTCTAAATATTTGTTCTTGTATCCACAGTTGTGTGCTGCTCTCATCCTTGATGAGAAAAGCTTCCTTTTTCCAGTGGATAGTGGTTCAGTCAGAGAATCACAACTTTTCAAGGTGCTGAGAATAAGTGACTATGAGTATTCAGATATAAATGGAACATCTATGTCAAGTGTCTTCACAAGGCTCAGAAAACATCATGGAAGTGGTGGATAAAAGAATCCACCTTAAAAATGGGGAAGAGTGTTGTTATTCTTTGTCTTCTGATCGTGAAATGGTCTTCTATGTCAGTAAAGTATTTGTGGGAAAAATGGAGGACAGATCAAAGAAAGAATACCATGAAAATCCAACTTGGTGAACCCTTGAGTTTAATAGCAGTCAAGGAATATGAAGGAAGGCTTACAGAAAAATAAATGACAATAGCACCTCCAAAAGCCCAACCCAGCACAAGTGAAGACTCATGAAAGCTGGAAACCTGGAATCCATTACTCAACATGGAGGCACAGCAACAGGTTTGAAAACTGCTTTATCCAAGCAGCTCAGGTGGTCTGAACATCTTCCAGGCAGCTCAGCTTGTTTGATTGTCTCTCAGCAGTCCTCAAAGCTTATTTATCACTGGAAGGAAGGGGCCAAGTGAATCTGGTCAGTTTCAGGGACTTCTTGAAGCTATTGAGTATTCATGCAGTATGGAATGATTCACCAGCTCCCCTTATAACATCCTGTGTCTTGGGGGACATCTCTCCAAGATGGCGATTTATCACAGAGAACACAGCTATAAAACATATAGCCATTGAACCCGTGGATTCACAGCATCTGTCTTTACCAGCATAACATCTGCACAAGATCAAATCTGTTAAAAATTTCAGTTTGGTTCCATGAAGGGCCCTGATGCCCAACTCCTTATTGAGGAGGTATTCCCAGTAGTTGTCCACTATGTAAGAAAAAGTGAGTTTTTCTTTGTGGAGAGTGGTTATTGATAGTTTGTCCACTTACTGGTGGATGATTGCATACCCATGTGCACATGAACTGCACTAGTTGGACTCAATGGGTTATTCAAGAAAAAAAAATCCATGAAGTTATGAGGTAGGTGTACAGAAGGAGTGCCAGATGCAGTTGAAAAGAAGGCCATTATGGTCAAGATACATTTGCTAAATTTAAATAAATTTCAAGGGATAAAAAATAAGTATTTCATAATTGATTTTTTACTTTTTAAATATATTGCTACTGTATGTAATTGTACACAGGTGTGGGTTAGTGTGCCATTGTACATGAAAGAAAGTCTAAGTCTGGAGACATCTTTGTGGACCCAGTTCTTACCTTCATCCCTTACCTGGGTTCCAGAAACTAAACGCAGACACTCAGGCATGCATGACCAAGGCTTTTGCCCACTGTGCCATCTAGCTGTCCTTTAGTCTAAAATTTCTAAATTGCTTAAATTTTCAATAAATTTGCATAAATACTAATATAGGTAGAAGCAAACATACATTAACACACATACAAATTAAAAATATTGAAATGGTATATAGGCTTTCTTCAGATTTTTGCCATTTTCAGTCCAAATGTATGCTAGTATTTAAAAAGCCTCTATGTGTTTTTTTTACCACCCATGTAGATTAGATCTATATATGACTCTCTTATATCTCCTGAGTAAGTTGGGAGCATGGAAACCTTGAGAGAAGATTGAAAGGGAGGGGAGAGGCAGGATGGGGAGCAGAGAAAATGTAGAGCTCAATAAAAATCAATAAAAACAAAACTTAAAAAAAAGTCTCTGTGTGGACATGCCAGCCTGGTCATATGAACTCCAATATTCCAGAATGGCTCATTGAGCAACCTAACAGAGAGAGCAATGTGTGGGTATAAGAACACTGGATTTGCCTTCCTTTCAATAGGTGGAAGGAACCATAGGATCTGGGTATCAGGAATCACTTGTGCTGTCCCTAAGCTTCCTCTTCGTTAAAAAGTATGAGTTTTTAAACAAAGATTTACCCCTGGTTGCATGAACTCTTTGGAGATGATTCTCTATGATGGGATATATTGCTCAGCCTTGATGCAGGGAGGAGGGGCTTGGTACTGCCTCAACTTGTTAAGCCAGGCTTTCTTGATTCCCCGTGAGAGACCTTACCCTCTGATGATAAGGGGGAACTATGGTTGGTATGTAAAATGAATAAACCTTTAAAATGAAAATTCTGAATTTGAATTTTAAAAGAAATTACTTTTCCTGAAAGAATTTACACATTGGCAGCCTCATATCTATCACCATGCACAAAACTCAAGTACAAATGGATCAAAGATCTCAACATAAAGCCAACCACAGTGAACCTTATAGAAGAGAAAGTAGGAAGTACACTTGAACACATTGGTACAAGAGACCTTCCTAAATACAATTCCAGCAGCACTAACAGTGAAGAAACAATTAATAAATGGGACCTCCTGAAACTGAAAAGCTTCTGTAAAGCAATAGACACAGTCAACAAGACAAAA
>LOEQ01010999.1:0-12374 GCA_001685075.1 Bramus lutescens
GGTGATGTAGATAGCCAGCAACTTACACAGTGCACCTGGGAAATGTATGCTGGCCCCGAGCCCGGAAGTGCAGCCTTAGGGGTGGGTAAAGGAATTACAGAAGTTGTAAAGAACTCCTGTAGAAATGTTTAGTCTTCTTGGGTTGGATTCTTACAGTAGACTGAACACTGTTTGAGAATGGAGATTATTTTATCTGTTTCAAGTTAGAGATTGTACTGAATACCATGCTTTCCCTATAGATCTCCAGTAACTTTCTGTTCTTTTTTAATGTTTGCATTTCTGTTATGAACACCAAGACCTTAAGAATGATGATACTTTCCTGTTATTTTGATCAGGAAAAAAAAAGAGCACATTGGCTCCTCAGTGTGCAGATAGATGCAAGTACTCAAGAGCATACTGAATACATAGCCAGGTAAGCATGTTCTATGTATAGTCAAATGAGCATGCTTTGTGCATAGTCAGAAGAGTACACTCCATGCATAGTCAGATGAACATGCTCCACACATAGACAGATGAACATGTTCTATATATAGTCAGATGAGCACGTACCATGCATACTCAGATGAGCATGCTTCCTGCATAGCCTGATGAGCATGCTACATGTACAGTCAGATGAGCATACTTTATATATAGCCCAGTTCTGGTAGCAGTCAGGGATTCTTTGCATAACTTTACTACCCATTATATTCCAAGGTGGGTGTGCTAGCCTGTGAAAAAATAGAAGTGGGCAAAGTGCCATGTTTTCCCAGACTCAGGCTCAAAGGAAATTATGTTGGGTTTAAGAAATACCATGGAGTAAGAAAGTATTTGATGTAAATGTACAGTGTATAAAGACTCTGAGTCTTACAATCTTGTCATCTGTTTCTGAAGATATAGATTTTAAATACAGGGAGAGTTCATGTGGGGCCTTGTTGGTATTTCTGGCCCTGCTGGGATCTCTTTCTAGAAATTCTCTGCTCCCTTGACTTCTTTGGCCATATCCTTATAGAGTATCCCTTAAGGTTTTCATCTTCTGCCTCCAGCATCTAGAAGTATGTCATTATAGTAGCCTAATACTCTTCCCTTCTCATGCCATCCTTGAGTGTCCAGACTCTTCTAATGGCCCATTCTCCCAGTCCTGAGCCTTCTGAGCTCCCCCTGAGATGGCTCCTGATCATCACATCAGAAAGAGCTGGATCAGAGTGTCTAAGTTCCAAGTTTCCTGTAAAGGCAATAGCCATTTTTTTGTTGTTACCATTTATCCTGCTGCAGGTCCTCATTGTCTTTCACCTGCTAGCTTTGGTGGAAGAAATGACAGCTTGACTTGTTCATTGCTTCTTTCCAACTTTCCGCATCCATACCTTTCATAGAAGGAGAATTATTGCTTGCTTAGCTTCTCTTACAGCCAAAGGAGATCATGTAGGATTGTATCTATTTAACTGCCAAAAATCTGCTCAGAGTCTGTTGGTCTGTGGAAGGGCCTTTAAAATAGATGATGAAGGAATCGTTGGCTCTTTCCCTATTCTTGTGGCTCTAACACAAATGTAATGTGTTGAGCCCAACCAACCATCTTCTAATGGTAAGATGGTTGCTATGAGAATGAAGCATGACACAGCCAAAATGCAGAAAGTAGAATATCTGAACCAGGCACTGACTCTCTGTCACCATGCTTTTGCTATGTGAGAAAACACACCCCAGTTGGCTTAAGCTACTGTTACACAGAACAGTTTCCACTTTTCACACACTCTACCCCTAAATCCGCTTTCTACGTGAATCTTAAGCAAATCTGTCTATGACCTATCTTTGTCTTGCATGCTTGGGTGAAACTTCAGCATGTTCAGGGAAAACGGATGCTCTCCTTCAGTCCTGGGAAGAGATTTATCACCTCTGTCATATCCTGTTCTTTTCAGCCTTGCATCCTCAGAATACCCAATCCACAAAAACAGCTGGGGTCTGGTATGCCTTGGTGGATGATGTTCCTTGCCATTCCCATCTCTAGATGTTACACAGAAGAATCTCCTATTTTTGAATGCCTAATACTTGGACATCTCTGCTGCCTCAGCCTCTTATGTAAAATATCCAGTTCTCTAGTTATGCCTTTCATTTCCACAGGCTGCAGGACCTGGAATGTATTTCTCACCTAAGGATATACCTTTGTTGTCCCCCCACTTACATCCTCCCCCTTCTCTCTCATTGTTTTCACATAATGCTATACCATTGTCCTCTCTCTAATGCTCTTATCTACCTTATATCTTTATTTCAGAATGCTTCTTCTGATTACAGGATAAGAAAAGAGTCTTACAAATGTATTACTTAATGGTCCTGCATGGTCATTGGAATACAGTCAGAGACACATAGTATCTTTTTGTCTTATGTTTCACAGACTTAGCACAGAACCTGCCAAGCAGAGCTGTTCAGTAAGCTCTACTGCCATAAATAGAAAAAAAAAACACTACAAAGAAGGCTTTCTTAACACCCACAGCTTTTCCTGGGTAATACACTCCCTGATTCTCTGCATTCCTGTTACATTCTTGATTGTTATTAGGAGAAAAAAAAATAGGGCTGTGGAAGAAAGAAAAATATGCAAACACAAACAAATTATACATAATCATATTACATCAGCCTCTATGTCCTCCATATAGATTTCATGACCAGTCCTGGACTCCACATTCCATGGAGGTTTTACTTTTCACTTCCTTTAAGACCTTGCAGCTACCCTGGGAAGTATTCTGTAAACAAGGGCTGGTCAACTGATGAGTTGAGTGATTGCCCAAAAGTGGCATCAGTGCAAGCAGTCTGCATTGGGTAGTGAGAACAGCTATGGTTCCCGTTGATTCTTTGTGCTGCTTTCCTAGAAATGCTGCACTTCTCACCAAATCAGATCACCTCATTTCTGTTGCACTTGACCTACTGGACACCGGCACTTTTTCTTAAAGTTGGTACCTGAGCCAGAACTATGCTCCTGAAGCCAAAAATAACAATAGCAAGTTTTAACTGAGCCTTCAGTAATATACAGGGCTCAGTCTGAGGGCTATTGGCTGTATTATTCATCCAGTGAACATGCCCAGTTTTCAGATAAAGAAATGAAGTAGAGAGGAATTAAGTGACTTCATCAAGAAAAGCAAGAGTGAAAAGCAAAATTCAAGCCCAAGCTATCTGAATCTAGGATCTAGACTTCTAAACTTCCAAGAATCTAGACTTCTAAACTTCCTAAGACTGACTGTGATGCTGTGATCAGCCAGTGACCTTCCTCAAAAACATGGGCATCAGCAAAACTACTCATTCTATTGGTCTGTAAAGGGATGTTCTTGTGTTCCTTATTAGTCATGAAGTTAGAATTATGCTCTCTTGACTGGATGTACCTCATAAACATTAGAGAACTGTAACTATCTAAATTCTGAGACTGAGAAATATAACACTGTGTCCTTTAAAAGCCTGCAATCAGCCAGGCAGTGGTGGTACATACCTTTAATCACAGCACTTGGGAGGCAGAGGCAGGCAGGTCTCCGTGAGTTCAAGGCCAGCCTGATCTACAAGAGCTAGTTCCAGGACAGCTAGGACTGCTACACAGAGAAACCCTTTCTCGAAAAACAAAACAATAAAAGCCTGCAATCTAGATTTACTGGTGATATTGTTATAAATATTGAAAATGTATTGTACAATAAACATTACAAAACATTTGCAATGTCTAACCACAACCTATGAAGTAAGAAAATTGAGATTCTGAAATCTTAAATGGCTTGCTGAGTCTTCAAAAACTAGCAGTAGTTAATTGAGGATCTAAATGGCCACAAAGAACCATATCACACATAAACATAGTTATCCTTCATTTATCTGGAAGCAGAAATCTGATTTGTAAGCCACTCAGGATGACAAAGTTCAAAATTCTCAGGATTCCTCCAAGCATGAACATCAGACAAAGAACCAAACCCTAAAATAATAGATAAATGAGGAGTGGTTTAAAGCTTCACACACTCCGCAGTGCTTGGTTCCATTGATGTAGACAGATTCCATGGTAGTAGAATATTCACATCATACACTCTTTATGTCTCTTCCTACTGAAATACTATTGCCAAGATTAGCCTGGGCAGTAGTGAGTTCTCAGTGATGGAAAGGGGCTGTGTTCTAAGGCTGCTTTTCTTCTTCTTTGTTTTGGTCACTGTGCTGGCTAGTTTTAGCTGTTAATTTGACACAATTGAGAAGCACCAACAAAGAGAGTCTTAGTTAGGAATTGGTTAGATTATGTTGGACTGGGGAAGGGGGGATTAGCTTGATTAATTTTTTCATTCCAGTACCCAGCAATTATCCTGCTCCTGGTCTCAATTTCTGTTCTAGCTTCATTTATATTACTATGATAAAATATCCTGACCAAAAGCAACTTAGGGAAGAAGGGATTGTGGTGGTTTGAATGAGAATGGTCTCCATAGGCTCTTATGTTTAAATGCTTAGTAGGAAGACCCAGCCCACTGTGGGCAGCATCATTCCCAAGACTAAGCCCTCAACTGTGTGGGAGCCAAGAACGCAGGCCATTTCCCACATTCATCTGACAGAATAGTTGTGAGACTAACTGGTGCATCCAGCACCTCCTGACACAGGAGGTGGTCACCTAGCTCCTTTGATTACAAAGCAAACCCAGTGCCATCCTGAAAGTGGTCAGGATATGCTTCTGTTGTAATTATGAGGTCACCTGGGGAAGAGGTTGTTTCAGCTGAATAATCCCCCAAACTCCCTTCTGATACTGTTGGGTGAGTTGTGCCTCCATTTTTCCCACACCTCTACACTGGTAAGAAATGTTTTATGTTGGGGCTGGTCCTCAAAAAACTGTATAAAAGTAAAGAAAGCTAGCAAGCAAGGATTCATGCATATATTCTCTATCTACTCTTGACTGTGGATATGTTTCCACCAACTGCCTCAAGTTCCTGCCTCTATGATTGTCCTACAATGGTAGACTATTGCCAGAAATTATATGCCAAATGAACCCTATCTTAGTATTCTATTTCTGTGAGGAGACACCACGGCAAAAACAACTCTTGCAAAAGAAAGTATTTAATTGGGAGCTTGCTTACAGTTTTAGAGAGTTAGCCCATGATCATCATGGTGAGCAGCAGACAGGTATGGTACTGAGCAGTAGCTATGAGCTTTATCTTCTGATCTGCAGGGAGAGAGAGATACTAGGTCTACTATGGGCTTTAAAAAATCCTCAAAGCCCACTCCCAGTGAGCACACTTCCTCCAATAAGGCTATACCTACTCCAACAAGGCCACATCTCCTAATTTTTCCCAAATAATTCAACTCCCTAATGACTGAGCATTCAAACATATGAGCCGATGGGGGACATTCTCATCATAATCCCTTCTTCCCTAAACTGCTTTATGTCAGGATATTTTTATCACAGCAATATAAATGAAAGTAGAACAAGAATTGGTACCAGGAGTTGGAATAAAAAATATATACATACACACTATATACATACATAAATACACACAAACATATATATATACACACATACATATACACATAAAAATATAGGAAGGTTATGGTGATATATTTGTGTGTCAAGTTAACAAGGGGGAGATTGTGCTGGTTAATTTTGTTGTTATTGTTTGGTTTTTTGTTGTTGGGTTTTTTGTTTTGTTTTGAAACAGGGTTTCTCTGCATCACAGTCCTGGCTATTATGGAACTCACTCTGTAGAACAAGCTTGTCTTAAACTCACAGAGATCCTCTTGTCTCTGCCTCCTAAGTGCTGGGATTAAAGATGTGCACCACCACACCCAGTTTGTGCTGGTTAGTTTTAACTGTCAACTTGACACAACCTAGAATCACCTAGAAAAGTGGTCTTAATGAAGAATTATCTAGATTAAGTTGGCCTGTGGTCAATTGTAGGCGATTATCTGTGTGTTAATTGAGGTGGGAAATGAAAGAGCTATGCACTTGAGAAAGACTCTCTATGAATTACAGAAGCTTCACTTCCCACTGTCAATGTGACTGGGAAAGAGCTCTCCCTATCATGTCGATGGTGCTCCTCATCACCAAGACACTACAACAGACCTCAAAGACAATTTGCACTTGGACAAGAGGTGCAAATGAGAACCATTCAGTAAAACTTTTATCCTAAAATCAAGACCAAAGCTCAAATCAGTTCCTTCAGAAATTCAGACATCAGTTGATTTTCAAATTCCCCAGATGATTCAGAGTATAGCCAAAGCTGAGAGCCACTGTTATATTGAAGCCTAATATAGAGGATTTCTTTGGTCAAAGTATTAATTGATAGAATATAATTTCAAAATTTTTTCCAAGATAGTCCTTTTTAAAAAGTTTATGATGGATGCAAAGCAGTAAGATTTAAATCAATTCTTTAAGAATCTGAGCAGAACTGATGAAATTTTCTGATCAAAGAAAATATGATTTTTGTCATATGTCATATGATGATTTTCAGCCTAGGTCTAATTCTGTAGAAGTCAATAGAAAAGCTTCTCCATTTTGCTAATAATATTTTAACTGTTAGCACATATCTATGACCTACAGAGTGACCTCTAATGGGACTCACTTCATACTGCCATGTCAAGCACCACACTAATACAGCTGTGTCAGGCACCAAGTGGACAATTTGTTCAGAAATTAAGCAAAATCTAGCTAGTAGTCATAGTTTTCTGGGCGTTCTTGATGTTTGGGACAAAGTCAAAGGTTGCTCCCTTTTGCTCCTCTACCTCTGTATTGTTAGGTCAGAGGAAGATGAGCCACTTGGATCGCACTGTTTTATCACCTACAGAAAAGTATGTTGCCTGAGTTAAGATTACTTTTTTCAGGCTTTCAATTTTAAATTTACATTACATTTATTAATTATTTGTGTGTGTGTGTGTGTGTATGTGTGTGTGTGTGTGTGGACATGTGTAGGTGAAGATGTCAAAGGACAACTGTGGGTGTTGGCTTGTTCTACAATGTGTGGTTCAGGAATTGACTCAAGTTGTCAGACTTAGTAGCAAATGCCTTTACTTGCTGGCCCTCGATCTTTATAATAGATCTTCATGAGGAAAACTGATTTGACAAATATATTTTTTGGAAAGATACATTCAAGTATATTACTATTTTAATGACTAATGCGTGAAACAATCCCACACCAGTTTGGATTTAAAGGGCTATTTATTTTAGGGGAAACTTACAGAACACTGACAGCCAGGAAAGGAGTCTAGTCGCTGGAGCAAGAGCCGGAACCAAGAGCTGGAAACAAGAGAGTGAGCTGAGGCTTGCCACTCTTTTTTAAAGAGTAATAGACCATGCCCCATTGGGCTGGTATTTCAGCGGCTATTGGTTGAAGGAGCAGAAGGTGCTCCCGCAGCAAATGACTATTCCCATATTAATGTAAAAGGAAAAAATCTTTCAAACATTAAGGATTGCACTAGGTGAACATTTTAATCAAATAGGTGTCCCCTCAATTAGGCTTTGAGAAACTGGAACTTGACATAAATCATACAGGAGTTTACTATAGAGCTTGCTTCATTTGAGAACAAAACTTGGACTAGATATTGGCACTTCACATTCACTGTGTTGATCACTGATATGTTCGTGCCACTTTCCCTGCCCTTCTGTTGTTTTCTTTTGCACCACTGTGCTCCCAAACGCCCACTGGAAATGGTGTTATGACTTCCAACTTTTCATTTCGTTGGTGTTCAGTTACTTTATAAGGGCTGCAGATCCTAAATACTCAGAGACCCAGATTTTTCCTATTTTATTCACTGAGACATTCCCAGTTCTAACACAAAAACTGCTCAAAAAATGTTGGATGAATAATGGTCACAAACTTACTTTCTACAGGTTCTCACCCCTTTCCATCTCACTGTCAAGCATAGCTGTGAGTCCTCAGGACCTTTCCTGTCATAAAGGCACAGTGTCTGCCTCATTCCAATCCCTCCCTCTTCATGAAGTCCACATGGCCCAGTCTCTGTGAGTTCATGTGCTGCTAAGCACTTATTCTACAGATCTTCAGCCTTTGCCTTGCTTGAGGGTGCCCTTGCTCTAGCATTCAGGATATGTCTGAGAGAATAGAGGTCAGAGGGCCTTTGACAGCTATGAAGAACAAAGGGCAACCTCAGTGTGGGGTATATGACCTATGTGCTTTCAGAGTATGGGAAGAAGTGGAGGTTATGTACATGAAAGTGGGTTAAAATGGCAAAGTGTCACAGATGGGCACATTTAGTAGACATGCATGAAAGCAATCCCAAGTCATTTTCTAAGAGGCAAAGTGTTTCAGCATGTCATGACAGCTGCTCTTGTAGCAAGCTTTCTTTTCGGTCTATCTCTGGACTGCCAACCCACAAATAATGACCCAGAGACTTATTAATTATGAAATCCTGGCCTTTAGCTTACTTAGGCTTGCCACAACTAGTTCTTATAACTTTACCCATATTTTTAAATCTATGTTCTGCTACATGGCATTACCGCTCTTCCATCTTTCTTCTTCCCAGAGTCCTCTCTGTTGCTGAAAGTCCCACTTAACCTCTTTCTTCCTAACTATTGGCTATTCGGGTCTTTATTAAAACAATCAGAAGGCACATTGGCAAAGATACATCTTTATAGTGTAAACAAATATTCCACAACAAGCTGTCTCACTTTAGAAATACTTCTGCCAAAGATTTTCGTTCAAAAATCTTATAAAATTGTAACAATCCTTGCATTGGTAGAGGAGTTTGTAATCTATGACTTATTTACTTTTTATTTTATGTGCATAAGTGTTTAGTCTGCATTTATGTATGTGCACCATATGTACTCGTGGTGCTCCTAGAGGTCAGAAAATTGTATTGGATCCCTTGAAACTATGGTTACAGACAGTCATGAAATGCCATGTGTACAGATGCTGCAAAACAAAGCCCAGTCTCTTGGGGGAGGCCACTTAGCAGTAAGTGATCTTAACTTAAAGAATTTTCTCTCCAGCCCCGAGTTAGTGATTTTTATGCACACTTTGATGTGTATTGTTTCATATAACTCATCCTAACATTGTAGAGCGATATGCATCAGTAACTCAGTGGGATCATCAGGTGATATGCTCAGAGCAACCCAGCTGGTCAGTGGCTGTAGTTAATGGATAGGAGCCATGACTCTTTGAAATTGCAAAGACTTCCTTTCAGCAGCTCCTGGAAACATTTGGCAACCATGATAAACAATTACAGACTCAAAGGAACAGAACACAGGACAAACTTCCAGCTGCCGGTATCTGGCAGGAAGAAAGAAGTGGTTTATGACAAGGGTAGACAATGGTAGGAGGCACTTGGGAACCGTAGCTCCATTAGCTTTGAACTTGAGTGTGTAATTGTCTGAAATGGCCAGTTCATTAAGAAAATCTGGTATACCATAATCATTACCTAGGCTTCCATTTTGAAGACTTATTTACATGGAACAGCGGTTTCTGCCTCTTTTATTTGCAAGACCTCATTTCTTAGGCATGTATCTTTAATAAATCATGTTAATGGAGTAGGATTCTTCTGTAGAGAGTCTGAAAAAAGGGATGCTGAGCCTTGGGCTCAGCAGATCCCTTTGTATTGTTACCTAGGGATCCCTTTCCCCCTTCTCCCTTTTCCTCATTCTGAATTGTTATTAGGGACCCTCTTTTCTCTTCTCTTCTTTCCTCACCATGTATTGTTACTAGGGACCCCCTTTTTCTCTTCTCTTTTCTCACTTTGTATTGTTATTAGAGACCTTTTCCCTTCTCCCTTTTCCTTGCTTTGTATTTAGGGCTCCCTTTATCCCTTCTCACTTTCCCTTGCTCTGGTTTGCTCTTCTTGCCACTCTATACTCCACATGAATGTAAACGGAAAAATGCAACCTGAAACAACACTTTACTGCAGACATGCCAACAACCGAGGAGATCACTCTCAGAGACTCTGGTGTGGCTCTCTCAGTTGTGCTTTTGAGCTTAAGCAGATACACTGAGTTCAGTGCAGAAATCTGTCAGAGGAGAAGTACCATGCTCTGGCTGTGAAGTGCCTTTTTTTTTTTTCAGAATGTTTGTAGGTGGAAGAAGTTGAAGGACTGAAGACAGACATGATTGAACAATTTGACTAGTATCTGACTAACTTTTCTCTTACCCCACCATCCTGACAAACAAAAGTTACCTGAGTAACTGTACCCCCTTTACAGCCTCCAGTATTGTGTAAATGATTTGCTCTTGGTGCATCTGCTCCAGCATTGGGTGTATTCACTACTTTATCCTCCTGTCATGATTATAGGTATGGAACAGCATTACATTGTGATTTTAACTTGTGCTATTCTAATTGCAATAATTAATGATTAATTGATGTTGAGACTATTATTATATGACTACTTGCTATCTCTACATCCAGATGTTTAAAACAGATGTTTAAAATAAAATGATTATTGTATTTCAAAGGTGATACATACCTGTTATTCAAATTAAACGATAACGTATTGCCAGAGTCAGTGACCTATGCCTTTAATATCAGCACTCAGGAAGCTGAGCCCCAAGAATTAGAAGTTTGAGTCCAGTGTGGGCTACACAGTGAGTTCCATGCTGGCTCAGGAGACACTTTCTTAAATAAACAAATAAAAGCTGGTTGGTGGTGGTGCATACCTTCAATTCCAGACTTGGAAGCCAGAGGCCAGCTTGTTCTGTAGCTTGAGTTCCAGGACAGCCAGAGCTACAAAAGAAACACTATCTCGAAAAGCAAACAGAAAGCAAAACAAACAAAAACAAGACAATAACCCAATGATAATAAGCTATAGAACTATTTTATAGAAAATGTAAGTTTCCAATAACCACTTTTTTTCAGGTTCTGGTTCTAGCTACTGGTTAACAGATTCACTTGTGTTTTTATAAACTAGCTTATATTTAAGCATATTTATTTATTTACTTTTATGTGTATGATTGTTTAGCTTGCATGTATGTTTGTGCACCACACGTGTGCCTGGAGATCAGAAGAGGAAGTTGGATACCTAGAAAATGGAGGTAAGACAGTTGTGAGCTGCTATATGTGTTCTGGGAATTCATCTCGGGTCCTCCAGAAGAGCAGTAAATGCCCTTAACCTCTGAATCATTACTCTAACCCCAGTAGCATCTACTCCTTAAAAGAGTTTTTTTTTCCAGTGATGGCATTCTGTATACATCACTTAAGAATATTTAAAAATCATTTCATAATAATCTCATATAAATTTTTATTTTAGAACATATAGATCCAATCTATTTTTTCTGGTGACTTCGTAATATTTATTCAATAATCTATTTATTATATTTTTAGTAGAGCATAAATTTACAAATTTTTAAGTTGAAAAGTCACATTTTGACAATTCCATGGTTTAAAATAATAACAATTGTTCTTCTAGTATATTCTAATGAAAATGTGGGGTTGGATCACTAAATATCTCTCTCTCTCTCTCTCTCTCTCTCTCTCTCTCTTCCTGTCTCCTGTCTCAAGAGTATTTAATGTTTTGGTTGTCTAAGCAAATCTCTTGCAGCTGCAGCTGTTCAGTTCTCTATTCGTGCCAAGGACCCTTTGTTTATAGTAAACACACCCAAAGAATTCTTCTTACACAAGTTGTACTACTTAAGCTCTTTTGCAAGTCACATCCACAGGGATGCAAAACCAGGCTCTTCTTTCTCAACATTCTTTATGGTCAGATGAAAATGAGAAGGATTTTATTTCTTGCACAGAAATTCTTAACCTAAGAGTGCCTGTGGTTTCTGTGTAGCTATGAAGGAGAAAAACTTCCCTAGGCCTGTTTATGGATGCTCCCAATTCCATGCTACATGAGGAACCCACAAAGGGGCCTGAGCTATATTTAGTTCATCTATTGAAATCTTAAAATCAACAAAAATCAGAAAAGCGTAAGAAACAGGAGAAAGTACTAGATCAAGCTCTGTGGAAGGACAGGAGTGACAGGCCCTTCTTCTGTGTCATGGGAAAAACTAGTTGGGACATCCCTCACCCCTTGTTTTTTTTTTTTTAACAAGCAAACAAGGTCTTGTTGTATAGTCCAAGATAGCCTCAAACTCTTGATCTTCCTTTTTTAGCCTCTCAATTGTGTTACAAGAATGCACCCTTACACCACTCTTGTAGATTGCAGGCATGCTTTTCTTTCCTTCTCTTTTCTTCATGTATGGGTGGGTGTAGGTGGGCACAATGACTGTAGGTGTGGCTTTCCTTTTTTTTATTGAGAAAGTATCTCTCACTGGTCTAGAGCTCATAAGCCAGGCTGGCTGACAGAGAGTCTCTAAGGTCTATCTTTCAGTGCTGGAATTTCAATCACATGCCATCACACCTGTTGTCTATCTTTCTTTTTATTTTTGTTTTTCTAGGTGGATTGTTTGACGTGCCCTAGATGTGATTTTTTAAATTTATTTATTAAAAATTATCACCTCCTCCCCTCCTCCCATTTCCCTCCCACT
>LOEQ01010999.1:16787-27252 GCA_001685075.1 Bramus lutescens
GTTTCTTTATTAATCAATGAAAGTAACACACAGACAGATGACCCTCCTACATCAGCCTATCAAAAGGCCAAGACAGTTTCTTTATTAACCAATGAAAGTAACACATAGACAGATGACCTTCCTACATTAACTGTGTGCTATGAATGGAGCTTTTTCTATAGCTCTCTGCTGTCATGGAAACCCAGTGGTCTCATTACAGACAACAAAGGCTTTTAATATTTATTAACTGGCCATTGCGCCCCAGCACGTAAGTGTCAAATCCATACAGCTCTGGATTTCATTTTGTTGAAATGTCTGGTTTCAAAAATTGCTGTTTGAACTGCTGAATTAACTTTCTTAAGAAAAATCATGCAATATGTTTTGGTAATCATGCAATGAATTTTCCAACAGTTTCTGAAATGGCTCTAAACATACTTTTGCCGTTGTCAGCTAGTATTTATTCAAATCAATATTCTTAGTATTATAAAGCAAAAACCTATCAATTCTGAAAAAATGTAGAAATAATGAAAAATACTATGTTAGGCAATATTAAATGTTCACCCAGGATTTAAATTCTTTATGTAAGAATAAAAAAGCACATAATCTCATTAGCAAGCAAATTAGTTTATCTTTAATAATTGGTGAAGATATATGTATAAAACCAAAACTTTACTTTAAAAATACATTATTATTCATTATCAATAAATGTTTGATTTGTATAACTGTTTTATACATGTGTATGTTCAAATTCGTGTAAAAGTTTATCAAAGAGCTGGAGAGCTGGGCAGTGGTGGCACACACCTTTAATCCCAGTACTCAGGAAGCAGAAGAAGGCAGATCTCTGTGAGCTCAAAGTCAGCCTGGTTTACGGAGTAAGTTCCAGGACAGGCTATAAAGCTACACAGAGAAACCCTGTCTCAAAAATCCAACTGCCCCCAAAAAAGTTTCTCAACGAAAAGGGTTGCAAGCAGGAAAGTTTAAGAATCACTGCACTGCACTAGTTCCCTTAGCCACTGAGACTCCAGCTTCTTGCCCATAGTTGGAATACATATGTAATGCAAGGACTGTCTCAAGTCAGGCACAGCAGTCTAGGCTATAAACCCAATACTTGGAAAAGACAGAAAGACTGCAAGCTTGAACCTAGCCTGGCTTTATACTGACCCTTGTTCCCTTTCCCTAAAAAGGATCACTAAAAAGATGAAGGGTTGAGATACATGAAACACTTAAAATGTAACAGCAAATAAGTGATAATTGTTAGCTAATGCTAAAAACCCTGAGGTTACAAATCTCAGCTGAATCTTGCATCTTTTATTTCTTTGGATAAACATTTGATAAAGATAATAATACCATGTTAGGGAAGGTTTTGTTTTGTGGGGGAACATTTCTATTCAAGTTCTTTCCTTGTTTCTGTTTGAGAAACTGTTTAAACAAATTTGAACATCTAAACAAAGATAGTTTTAAAGTCCCAAATGCTAGTGCTCTGGATCTCTCCTCTGAGCAGTTATCAGAAAAGTTGGGCCCAGAGCCATACCATGTTAGAAAACATTTTGAACTCACCCCACCCTGTCTCCACAGCCATCCTCGCCCAGAGCAAAGAATTTGACACAGAGCCAACAATAGGAACTTCTTCCTGCAAATGTCTTAAGGTTTTCATCCTTTCCCTTTAAAAACAAAAGTAGCTAAGCCCTTGCAATGTAACAGACCTGGGAGAAGAGAATGCTGCCATATGACAATCTATGGCTCTGAAGAAGCATTGAAAGACCACCGTTTGCAATAAAGACCACTGGTAGTAATACTCCTGCCTTGTGGCAAGAAGAGCCCAGACAACTGCACAGCAGGCTTCCTGTTCATCTCCAAGTGTTCCCTTCAGTTCACCCATCATGCAGAGAGCATCAAGGTCACACTCCTGATGGAATCCTTGATTCCTGTAGGAGCTCAACACCATCCATTTGGGAAGCTCTGGGAAGGGCCATGGTTCCTTGCTCTCTGTTGCTAAAGTACGCAGAGGGAGTGGCAGGAGCCAGAGAGGGAAGACTGATTCTAGACACTGCTGTGGCTCTGGAAGACTGGGGAAGGAAAGAGGCATAAAGGCCCTCCAATATTAGGGAAGTTCTAGTTCTTCCTCTCTGCCACTGCTGTATGCCTCCTTTGTTGCCAGGGCTCCTATGAGCCTGTAATGCACTCAATCTACCTACCCTATGCTAGTCAAATACTAGCACTCGTGTGTGTGTGTGTGTGTGTGTGTGTGTGTGTGTGTGTGTGTGCGCTGAAGACTAGGTGGCTATCAGGTGTCTTCACTGATCACTTTACACTTTCTCTTTTGAGACAGGTTCTCTTGAAGAACCCAGTGCTTTCAGATTGACTAGAGTGATCTGTCAGTCAGCTTTGGGTATCCACTGGTCTCTGATTCCCTGTGCTAAAGTTGCAGATGTATATGAGTATGGCCTGCTTTTTTAAAAAATAGGTGCTGGGATATGAACTAGGGTCCTCATGTTTGTGAAGCAGGCACTTTACAGACTAAGCATCTACTATAGAATTTCTCTGGTACACTGTTGTAAAATAGTTTACCCTAAGACTGAAACATTCAGTCCTGCAGGGAAGCTCCTTAAGTAGGTAGGCAAACAACTCAAAATAGCTTCAGAAGTCCCTGAAATTGACCAGACTCACAAGGTCCCTTGCTGCCAGAGTAAGCATTAAAGGCTAAGAGTCTCTCTCTGCTGGGAGTCAAGCTTTCAAGAAGCCTCTCATACCAGCTCAGCTGAACTGCAAAGATTCTGAGAGGAGAAAAGCTGCAAAGAAGACTCCCAGACCAGACCAGATTCCTGGAAGACTCTAAGACCGGAGCCACTTGGAAATGACTTGCTCCAACCTGCTATGCTGCTGGCAGGCTATACAGTGAGCTCCAGGTTTCCCAATTTTTATGAGACCATGCTGGGGTGGGCCTTGGTAATACAACTGTCTTTGAGTATTTGCTTCTTCTGTAAGTAACCCCTCACCCATATTCCTGTAAATAACCCCACTAAAACTTATTGGTTGACCAAGGAAGACTTTGGTGGCACATATACTTTGGTCTGTTATGGGTCCCCTTTTCTGAGATGAGTAGATGTATTGATGTGGGATTCCACTCTGTATGCTGTGAATATGTTTTATTACCATTGGTTAATAAAGAAACTGCTTCGGCCTATGGCAGGGCAGAACAGAGCTAGATGGGAAAACTAAACTGAATGTTGGGAGAAAGAAGGCAGAGTCAGAGAGCTGCCATGTAGCTGCTTAAGGAGAAAGATACTCATAGGAGCATGCAGGAAACTTGCCAGTAGTCCATGACCTCATGGTGATGCACAGATTAATAGAGATGGGTTAATTTAAGATATAAGAGCTAGCTAACAATATGCTTAAGTGATCAGCCCAGCAGTGTTTTAATCAATACAGTTTCTGTGTGATTATTTCAGGTCTGGGTGGCCGGGAATGAACAAGCANGTCTGTTATGGGTCCCCTTTTCTGAGATGAGTAGATGTATTGATGTGGGATTCCACTCTGTATGCTGTGAATATGTTTTATTACCATTGGTTAATAAAGAAACTGCTTCGGCCTATGGCAGGGCAGAACAGAGCTAGATGGGAAAACTAAACTGAATGTTGGGAGAAAGAAGGCAGAGTCAGAGAGCTGCCATGTAGCTGCTTAAGGAGAAAGATACTCATAGGAGCATGCAGGAAACTTGCCAGTAGTCCATGACCTCATGGTGATGCACAGATTAATAGAGATGGGTTAATTTAAGATATAAGAGCTAGCTAACAATATGCTTAAGTGATCAGCCCAGCAGTGTTTTAATCAATACAGTTTCTGTGTGATTATTTCAGGTCTGGGTGGCCGGGAATGAACAAGCAGTTTCCGCCAACAGCTGTATGTATTATATCTCCCCAGAAAAAGTTTTGTTGGGGTACAACATAATTGTGCCCTAACAGGGACAGGACAGAACAAAGATTAGGTCAGGGGAAGTAGGTGCGTAGTCCTGGCTGTGGGTATCAAGGAATGCAACTGAGGCTGAGAAGCCTGAGCGGGGTCTTCCTCAGAGGAATTTCCAATAGAGTTGTGCTTTCTTGTATGTTAGTGTGCCTTTGTACAATGACAGCAGTTGCATGGTTCTTGTTCTTTTGTCTTTTTTATTAATTTTATTGAGCTATACATATTTCTCTGCTCCCCACCCTTTTCCCCTCCTCTTAAACTCTCTCCCATGGTCCCCAAGTTGCATCGTTCTTGTGATGGATAGTGAGACATGCAACTAAGGCTGAGTCATCAGTTTTAGAAGTTTGTGTGGGAGGAATCCCAGGATGATAGTATTCATCTGTATGGTAGGTTGGTGATTGGTATCCACCATGCTAATACAGAGATACCCTGAAAAGAGTTAAAGGTTTAGAGGAAATATTGCCATCTTTGAAATTAGTGCACAGGTGAGTTTCTTCAATTCAAGAATTATAACTCTGAAGGGAAAGAGTTCCCCTATACAAGTGTTGCAACTCTGAAGGGAGAGGTATCCTGGAAGTCAAGAGCCACAGCAAGTTATACTACACAACAAACCTCACACAAGAGATTTTTGGGAGAGACACAAGAGAGTGGTTGCCTCTGCTCTGTGAGGAGTAGCAGGGTACTTGAACTAGAGACAGGCTTATATAGAGTTTCTTGGGGGTGGAGTTTTCCAGAATGGAAACGTCCAGGGTGGGGATTGGTGGGATTTCAAATCCGGAGCTTGGGGCAAGCCCAGGGATTGGTGGGATTTTTGAGCTCAGGGATTGGTGGGTTTTTCAAACCTAGAAGTGAGCTTGGACTTTTACCTTCCATGAGGATCAAGATTCTTGGTAAGCAGTGACAGAGGTTGCCCAGCCTCTGTTGTGTGTAGTCAGGAATGCATCTGAGGCTGAGATGGTGGTCAAGAAGGAGCTCATTTGTGTAAAGTGAGCCCTTTGTGTATCCTGTGTTAGCCTCTGATTTGGCAAATAAATTAGATAGTGTAAAGAGCAATTACAGAAAGAAAGGGAACTATAGCCAGCATCCTGTGTTTGCCTCAGATTTGGCAAGTAAATTAGAAAAACTAGAAGATGAACAAGAGATAATAAAGACAGTAGAAGACATCCCTCAAGTCTGACTTTTAGTAGAAAAAGAGGGGAAAACTGTGGCCCTCCATACAGATGGGGGCCTTTACAATGGTCCAGTTCAAGAAACCAGTGTGATCAGGAAATACTCAGCAACTGAACTGCTAGAATTAGGGAAGACTTTAAACAAGCAGTGAAAGAGCCTGTCATAGCCTGGCTTGTGAGGCTGTGGGACATGGGAGTGGACAGACTCAGTCTGGCTGTGGAGGCAGGAAAACTGATTAGTGTAACTTCCCATCCTTCCTTAAGGCACAGGCTGCATAACCTGTGTCTCCTGTATTTTCTTGTAACTCTTCATAAATGTCCAGGAATGGAGGACTGTAGATGAGGGAAAGGCAGTATTGAAGGAAGTAGGAATAAGGAATTCCATGTTTGAACCCAGTTCACTCAGTCGGATAGAACTGTGTTCACAGAGGAGTTAAAGAAAACTTTGATCCAGCTGGGACCACAAGGCCGGTGTGGAGCTTTAGCAGCTTTGCTGAGCCCATTGGTGGGGCAAGATCGTTATAAAGTAGGAAAGACTTTGACCAGCATGCCAATAGTATCCATAAATGGGAGAGAAACCTAGAGGAGATAAGAAAAAGGTGAAACAAAGGAAGAAGTTTATTTGAGTTCCTCAAAGACAAATGTGGCAAGATTTAGCTGGAGTTCCTAAGGGAAAAATTGATAGAAAGCTGAACTGTGTGCTAAGGGGCTTCTGGGAGCTTTAAAGCCTGAGGAGCAATTCACAGAACACATCTGTGATAGCAGAATACAGATGAGGATGATCAAACCTGTCCCTGGAGTGGGTTGTTACCACCCCACACTGAGGAGAGTGTTTCCCTCCAGGAAAAGTTTATGCTAGGGGTTTTCCCAGTTAGGACCCCCTCTCCAAATAGCCAGGCAGAGCATGCAGAGGCAACAGCTACAGGTACATTCACAGTTCCACCCCAGGGCCACTCTGACTTATGGGACCAGCAGGTGCTTCAGGGGAGAACAATATCATGTAACCCTTGGGCCCTGAGCAGGTCTGAGGAGATAAACTCAGGCTCTGCTGAGAACAGATGACAGCAGACTTTCAGAGTGCTTCACCAAGGTTATCTTTGTAACCCAACTGTTTGTTATGGGATGGTGATCTGGGATGTCACCTTCTGTCCATCTGTGGAGTGCAGTAGAGTGCTGTGTAACAGTTTTCTAGATTTGTACATTCCACCCTCAGAGAAGATCCTTAAGTAGTGAGGTAAACAACTCAAAATCGCTTCAGGAAGTTCCTGAAACTGACCAGATTCACTAGGCCCCTTATTTCCAGTGTAAGCATTAAAAGCTGAAAGTCCCTGTCAGCCAGAGGAGTGTGAGTTACAAAGAAGACTCTGAGAGGAGAGAAGCTCCAAAGAAAACTCTGAGCCCAGATCAGGTGCCAGGAAGAGGTTTAGACCTGAGTCACTTGGAAAGGATGCTCCAATCTGATATGCTGCCTGCAGACTGTGCAGTGTGCTCAAGATTTCCCAGCTTTTGTGAGCTCTCAACCATGCTTGGGTGGACCTTGGTAATGCAGCTGTCTCTGTGTCATTTCAGCTCCTGTAAGTAACCCTTCACCCATATTCTGTAAACTCCAGTAAAACTCATTGGCTCACCAAGTTGGACTCTGGTGCTATTTGTACTTTGGTCTGTCATAGGGTCTCTATCTCAAGCCTAAGCTATGGCCAAACCTTCATAATTAATAATCGTTCTACATGCCATTATTTGGGAGCAGGCTGATGGGACAGAAAAGGACTTGTTACATTTTTATGTGTATAGGTGTTTTGACTCCTGGTACCCAGGAGGCCAGAAGAGGATGTTGAATCCCCCAAGACAGTTGTGAGGTGCCATATGGGTGCTGGGAATCAAACCTGGATCCTCTGGAAGAGCAGTCAGTGCTCTTAACCATCTCTCCAGCCCTGATTGTTTAGAACTATTAGAGATTATATTATTACTAGAGGTCAGCCTGAAGTTATGATTGATACAGCATCATGGAAGCTAGGGAAACTTATAAATTCTTGATGTTTCTTCTAGACACTATATTAATCAAAATTATAGATGCTAAAACTATGTAATTCCAGATAGTCTACATTTACTGCTTAGGACACTTGAGTCAGGATCTCTATTACTCATCATTGACGCCTCATGTAGTTGCTACAATAAGCAGATTACTTTATGATAAGCTTTTTAATGAACTCATACGGCTGAGCTCACCAAGAAGATACATTTCCTTTTCTCTCTTTCTCTCTTTCTCTCTTTCTTTCTTTCTTTCTTTCTTTCTTTCTTTCTTTCTTTCTTTCTTTCTTTCTTTCTTTCTCTTTCTTTCTTTCCTTCCTTCCTTCCTTTCTTTTCTTTTTTTTGTCTAAACAGGGTTATTCTGTATAGACCTGGCTTTTCTGGAACTCACTTTGTAGACCAGGCTGACCTCGAACTCAGGGATCCACTGGCCCCTGCCTCCCAAGTGATTAAAAGCATGCACCACCATGCCCAGCTGGAGATACATTTCTTAAAGTAGAAGTTCTCTCTCTCTCTCTCTCTCTCTCTCTCTCTCTCTCTCTCTCATTTAAAAGTTCCTTTTTAAATGGTCTGCTGTAGCCAGGTGTGGTGCCACATGACTTTAATGCCAGAAGTCTGGAGGCAGAGGCAGATGAATCTCTGGGAGTTTAAGGCCAGACTACATATCAAGTTCTGGGACAGCCAGGGCTACATGGTGAGACCATGTTTCACAAAACTAACTATAATAATAATAATTTAAAATAAATTATTTTTTTGGTTTTTACCACAGAAACTTTAGAGTCATAGAATCTTGGTTGCTTACATGTCTGTTAGTTGGATATTCTAGTTTCTTTTTTTTTCTGCAACAAGTATGACCAAAAGGAATTTAGGAAGGGAAGGGTTTGTTTGACTTACATTGCTATGTCACATCATTAAGAGAAATCAAGGCAGGAATTTGAACCAGAATCCGTAGTGGAATGCTGCTTGTTGGCTCACTCTCAGGACCATACCTAGCTAGCTTTATTATACAGTCTAGGCCCACCTGGCTAGGGATGGTGCCACTCACAGTGGACTGGACACTCCTGCATCAGTTAATAGATGAGATAAACCTGGACAGACATACCCACAGGCTAATATTATTTAGGTTATTTCTCTGTCTAGACTTTCCTCTCAAGTTGGGGTAAACCAGACACACTGAGCACAACTTTAGCTTTGGTATGTGGAGGTATGATACCTGTCCTCTCAAGGAGATATGCTGGTCACCTCCTTATTGCAGTTACAGGGTAATACTCTTGCCCTTGGCTCCACTGATTGTTTAAACATCTGAATCTTACTTTGTTTAGCAACCCACTCCATGTTTCTCTGATTATTACAGCTTATAGCTCTCTGTAGTTCACAGCTCATTCAGAGTCCAGCTGCAAGGATGGAGCTTGCCAAAAGTCCTATAATTCATCATTCTGCCAGAGATTAGAAACTGTCTTTGGCTCAAGTCTGTCCAGCAAGCCTGCCTGCAATAATATGTTTCCTTCTCTCTCTCAAGATATCTGTTGACTGGAAAATTACTATTTTAATATCAGGAATTCTGTGGACCCACTGGGATTTCCAGGTTCTTGTTTCCTAGAACAAATAATTGGATGAGACTCAGAGACAGGCAAAGCAAAAGAATTTATGAAGAAAGAATATATTCCTAAGGAAGGAAATGAGCTAAAGCACAGATATGTTTAGAAGTTCAATGGCAATGGTACACGAAAGATGGAGGCTGAGTGGTGGGGTCATTGGGTGGATGAGAGCAGATTTGGGAATCATTTGCATAGTGCAGACTTTCTCATACATGTTCTCTTATATGTAGTTTATCATGAGTAACCTATAGACACGACTGTCACTGAGCCTGTGCCCATGACTACAGACTGCTCTACAGAACCCCAGACTTGAAGTACCCAGCCTTCTTTTTTGTTATTAAGGGTTTTTTGACATTTTTAAAAAACTTTTTTATATTTTTATTTTTCCATTCAAAAATTTTCACTTCCTCCCCTCCTCTTATTCCCCTCNCCTCCAGTCTTAAGAGAGGGCAGGGTACCCTGCCCTGTGGGAAGTCCAAGGCCCACCCCCTCCATCCAGGCCTAGGAAGGTGTGCATCCAAATAGACTAGGCTCCCCCAAAGCCAGTACATGCAGTAGAAACAAGTACCAGTGCCATTATCAATGGCTTCTCAGTCAGCCGGCATTGTCAGCCACATTCAGAGAGTCCGATTTGATCCCATGCTCATTCAGTCCCAGTCCAGCTGGATTTGGTGAGCTCCCATTAGATCAGACACACTGTCACAGTGGGTGGACAAACCCCTCACAGTCCTGACTTCCTTTGTCAACTTCTCCCTCCTTCTGCTCTTCAACTGGATCTTGGGAGCTCAGTCCAGTGCTCTGATATGCGTCTCTGTCTCTATCTCCATCCATTGCCGGACAAAGGTTCTATGGTGATATTTGAGACATTCATCAGTGTGACTATGGGACAAGGCCAGTTCAGGCACCATCTCTTCTGCTGTCCAAGGACCTAGCAGGGAACATCCCTGTGGATTCCTGGGATCCCTTCTGAAGTCAAGTATCTTGCCAACCCTAAAATGGCTCCCTTACTGAAGATATCTTCTTCCCTGCTCCTAAATCTGCCCTTCTTCCATCTCAACCCTCCCACTCCCAGAAGCGCTCACCAGTCTTTCCCTTCTCCCTTCCCTCTCCCCTTCTCCCCTTCTCCCCACCCCACCCCAATCCCCATGTTCCCAACTTTTGCCCGGCGATCTTGTCTGCTTCCAATTTCCAGGAGGATCTCTATGTATTTTTATTTGGGTTCACCTTATTATTTGGCTTCTCTAGACTTGTGAACTACAGGCTCAATGTCCTTTGTTTATGGTTAGAGTCCACTAATGGGTGAGTACATACCATACTCATCTTTTTTGGTCTGGTTTATCTGACTTAGGATAATGTTTTCTATTTCCATTCATTTGTATGCAAAATTCAAGATGTCATTTTTTTTTACTGCTGAATAGTACTCTAATGTGTATATGTTCCATACTTTATCCATTCTTCCACTGAAGGGCATATAGGTTGTTTCAGGATCTGGCTGCTATGAACATAGCTAAACATAGTTGAACAAATGCTTTTGTAGTATGATTGGGCATCTCTTGGGTAGATTCCCAAGAGTGGTATTGCTGGGTATTGAGGTAGGTTGACTCCCAATTTTCTGAGAAACTGCCACACTGATTTCCAAAGCAGCTGCACAAGTTTGCATTCCCATCAGCAATAGATAAGTGTTCCCCTTATTCCACATCCTCTCCAGCATAGGCTATCATTGGTGTT
>LOEQ01010999.1:40677-64330 GCA_001685075.1 Bramus lutescens
CTGCCTGCCTCTGCCTCCTGAGTCCTGGGATTAAAGGCATGCACCACCACTGCCCAGCTTGAGCTGGGTTCTTATATGCAATGAATGCAACACACATCTAACAGGAACCTTTGTGGTTGTGTGTGTTTATTTTGAGACAGGGTCTCATCTGGGGTGCTGGGATTGAGGGCATGTACTGCTACACCCAGCATCTTTCCTTCTCTTTTCATTCAAGCAAGTTGTAGAGAGGAGTGAACCCATCCATAGGCCATATACTGAATTATATCCAATCCTCTATCTGTGAGTTAATTGCTTAGTTTGTAGTTCTAATTCCATGAAAGTCTACATATCGAACCTGAGGAGGACTAGAGAATGGCTCAGTAGTTAAGAATTTACTGCTCTTGTAGAAAATCCAGGTTCCCTTCCCAGCATCACATCATAACAGCATGTAAATCCTGTTCCAGAAGATCTGATTTCTAAGCTCCTCAGGTTCCTGCATGTGTGCAGTGCATATACTTATATACAGGCACACAAACAAATACATAAAAACAAGCCAAACCGCTACGCAAGGCTGGGGATGTAATTATAGACTGTACAGTTGATAGATGCTTAACTAGTATGCACAAAGCCCTGGGCTGAATCATCAACCCTGTGTAAACATGGTAATGCTTGCCTAATATTTCAGGTGGAGACAAAAGTATCAGAAGTTCAAGGTCACTCTTGGCTATATAGTCATTTCTAGGCCATCATGGTTCCCAAAGTAAGACTATATATTAAAAAGTATGGTTTAAATATGTGTAAATTTAATAAAGTATGTTTCAGTAAAGTTGTAAGAGCAGCAAATATACCAGAGTAAAAAAAGTCTTCTGTGTTCGACCATCATAGCCCATAGCTCTTTCTTACCATCTCTCAATCAGGAAAATGCCCAGCTCATCTGAGTCTGCTTACCAATTGAACACGTTGTTTTTCACAATTTGTTTTGGTTAGGGTTCTCCAGAGAAACAGTGCCAATAGGATGAATAAGCAGGGTGAGGGAGGGATAGAGAGAGACATGGAGAGATTTTGCAGGAATTAGGCCACATGATTTGGAGGCTGAACAGCACGTACTGCTCTCTGAAATCTGGAGTATCAGATGAAACAGCTTCTTTCTTTTTTTTTTCATTCTTTTTCAGATGAAACAGCTTCATCTGGATCCTCGGTTCAAGTCTAAAGACAAGAGAGATGGGAGTGCTGGCAGCCCAGGGTAGGGGAAACATGTTCCTGCTCAGCCGAAGGACCCCTTCCTGCCGTTTTGTTCTCCTCAAGCCCTCAAGGGATTGGAAGGTCCACATTGGTTAGGGCATCTTCTTTGCTTGGTTTACTGATTCCCAGCACTACGTATTCTGGAAATTTCCTCACAGAACCACCCAGAAATAATGCTTTACCAGCTATCTAAGCATTCCTTAGCCCAATCAGGCTGGCATATAAAACTTAACTGACCATGCTATTGTGACAGGCTGCTGGTGCTCCCTCAGGGATTTGTTGAGCTCATTCCCCAGCTTCAACAACAAACTGAGGGCCTGGGAAAGACAGAAGCCCAAGCCTCTGAGAAAATGAAAGCCAACAGTGTTACCCTGTCAGGATGTGAAGATCCCTGATAATTGGAGTCTTCTAAACAGACTGATGAGGGTGCTTTATAGGGCCTGTAGGTTCTCCTCTTTCCTCTATTGGCCCTGTTTAGGTCTACCCTGCCTCCATGCCTTCTGTGGTGGTTTGAAAGAAAATGACTCCCATAGGCCAATAGATAATGGCACTATTAGGGGATGTGGCCTTGTTGGAGTAGGTGTGACTTTGTTGGAGGAGGTGTGTCACTGGGGGCAGACTTTGAAGTCACAGATGCCCAAGCCTGGCTAATGTGATATACTCTCTTCCTGTTGTCTGCCAATCTGGATGTAGAACTCTCAGCTACTTTTCCAGCACCATATCTACCCATGTGCTGCAATGCTTCCTGTCATGATGATAATGGACTAAACCTCCAGCCCCAATTAAATGTTTTTCTTTATAAGAGTTGCTGTGGTCATGCTGTTTCTCCACAGCAATAGGAACCCTAACTAAGACATGTTTCCACTATGTTGATTTGATGCACAAATAAAAACTCAGAGATAGATATTGGGTTCAACCTGAAGTTCTGAAAAGCAAAACACTGTTACTTACCTCCACCTCAGTCTGAAAATGGCAATCCTGCTTCTAGGAATCAGAGAGTGTGTCTGAGAGCTGTCTCCTTCCATTTTATAGGGCTGGGATTGAAGGTGTGCATCACTGGGATTAAAGTCATGCACTGCCTGGTTTCTATGGCAAGCTAGTGTGGCTATTGAGATTAAAGGTGTGTGTCATTGAGGCTACTGGAATTAAGGTGTATGTCATTGCTGCCAGGTCTGTAAGGCTGGTCAGTGTGGCTGTTTTACTTTCCTGACAACCAGGCAAGCTTTATTAAAATACAAGTGAAATGCCACTACACTATGTCTTTTCTCGATGTCTTCCAGGAAAAGCCACCATCTCTAGAAGCCCAATGTATTCTCCTTGTCTCCCCATGTCCCTCTGATTCTCCTTCATTGTCCTAGTTCTATAGATTCATCATGAATCCTCAGACTAACTAGTTTATCAATTCAAGATCCTGACTAGAGTACAGAGAAGGAAGAAAAACTAATCATCCAAACAAAACATAGTATCCTGTATCAGTCTGACACATGCAAGAGTCATCTGAGAGGAGAGAACCTCAATTGAGAAAATGCCTCCATGAGATACAGGTATTTTCTCATTAGTGATTAATGGGGGAGGGACCAGTCTATTGTGGGTGGGGCCATACCTGGGCTGGTGGCCTGGGTTCTATAAGAGAGCAGGCTAGGCAAGCCAGCAAGCAGCACTCCTCCATGGCCTCTGCATCAGCTTCTGCTTTCAGGTTCTTACCCTCTGTAAGTTTCTGACTGTAACATGAGGGTTTGCTTGTTGAAGTTTCTGTCCTGCTCAGTTCCCATAGCCGGTAAGTCACAAAGAAAACTACACAGAGGTCTTTATAAGTTATAAACTGATTGGCCCATTAGCTCAGGCTTCGTATTAGCTCTTATAACTTATATTAGCCCCTTATTCTAGTATATGTTAGCCACATGGCTCGGTACCTTTTTCAGCAGGGTAGGTAACATCTTGCTTTTTCCGTGGTCTGGGCAGGACTGGGGAAAGAGCTTCCTTCTTCCCAAATACTCCTGTTCTCATTACCCTGCCCCTACTTCCTGTATGGTTGTCCCACCTATACTTCCTGCATGGCTACTGGCCAATCAGCATTTATCTAAAACATAATTGACAGAATACAGAATTGTCCCACACCATTTGTCCTGATTTCCTTCAGTGATGTACAGTGTTGTGGAAGTGTAAGCCAAATAAACCCTTTCCCTCCCAACTTACTTTCTGATCATGGTGCTTATATCACAGTGATAGTAACCCTGATTGAGACACATAATATCTTTAGGGAAAGGGGTGCAGACAGCCCTCACAAAGAAATAACCTATGAATAAATGCTGAGAGGACAATTCTGACCTTGTAAAGTGTGAATCTGACCTATACTTACACTTGAAGTTTTCTTAAGAATGTACTCATTCATATTTACTGATGTGGAAACTATTAGTTAACTTCATATTATCTCAATGAAGCACTTGAGTCAATTAACTTATAATTTAAAAAGTGTGTTCAAATGGAACCTGGTGATGTCAGCCTCAGAATTCCACTGACAACAGCTAATATGCCTCCCTTCCTTGATTTTGTTTCCCTCCCTTCCTTCTTTATTTTTTAAATTATTTGTTGTTTTATTTTGCTTTGAGACAGGATTTCACTATGTAGGCCTGATGGTCCTAAAACTTGCTTTGTAGATCAGGCTAACCTTGAATTTACAATCTGTGTAGATCTGCCTCCCGAGTGCTGGGATTGAAAGTAGGTACCACTGTGCCTTGTTCTTCCTGCATTTTTAGACCAGTCTCATTTTGTAGTCAAAGTTGGCTTCAAATTCTACTACTTTTTCAGCCTCATAATGAATGCTGAGACTAGAAGCATATGCAACCAAGCCCAGATGTCATTTCCAGTCTGATACTGGTCCTTTCTGGTCGGACACTATTCCTAAATTCTAAGCCATATGTCCTGGGAACCTGCTTCCCAGTAAACATACTTGAGGTCATTGGCTGGATCTTATTAAAGGAACCACTGCACATCTGATCTAAAGGTCCCATAAAAGCCACGAGGTCTGTCTCCTCTGTTGGTGGATGGGAACCAATGATGGTGAGCCTCCTTCAGCCAATGGCCTTTGAGAGGCTGGACCAGGTAGCCTTGACTTTTGGGTACCAAAAGGCCCCCAGGAGTTCCCCTCTTCTTCCCTCATACAACACCTGGATATTGGATCCCGCTCCTATTTCCTTGTTGTGACCCATAAGTTTCCCCTTTAATAAAGAAAAACCTTAGTATACCCTATTTGGAGCTAGTGTGGGATTATTTGATTCATGGTTCCCCCATCTGACAAATTCCACTTCATCTGACTGCCAAATGGTGGGGCCGAGTCCACGCTTAGTGGGACTTCTCCCCTCCTGCTGTGCTCCTGGTCCGCCAGCCCAGGCATGGTTCTCGCCCATCCATGGCCCACCTGCCACTGCCTGGGACCCCAACTTTCCCTGCAACATCCTGCTGTTCCTTCTTTTATCACATCGCATTATCCCTGTGGTGTTCTCTGTTGGCTGCACACATCGCAAGGCTGGTGATTGACAGAAAGCCACCATCAATTCTCTCTATGTATGGAATCACTTTAATTGTCCTTAAAAACTGTTCTTATTTTGTTAAACGGAGCACATTATCAGAAGTTAAGTAGGTGACAGCACATGTGCATGTGGTGGGAGCCCTCTACCATACGGCTACAACCATGACATCTGTTGGCCAATAAAGATTATTACAGCTACTCCAGTTCACTGTAATTGCCTAGGGCAGGTAAGTAAATTGTAAAATTTGAAAGTTATATAACAGACAGTATTATCATTTGGGAATTTAATAACCATTTTGATTACACTATGGATGATATTCTGCAAAGCTTATGTGATTTTCCTTATACATACATTTATTTGATTTTGGGAATTAGCTTTGTTTTTCCTGTTATATCTTAAAGAAAATGTTTGATAGCAGAGTAAAAAAATTAAGCACTTTTAGAAATGATACAGTCTTTAAAGCTAATAATGAACAGATACCTGAAAAATTAATATTGAAAAGGATAACATTAATTTTACGGAGAAAATCCATTCCATGTTGAAGATTTCTGAGAAATTATCTGAAAGAATTCATACTGTTGAGTTTAACAATCAAAATCTGTTGAAAAGTTATGATAGGTTAGCAGTTAAAGTATCTCTCTATAAATGAAATATGCATGCTATCCAAATAATATCCAAGGATGAGACCTTATCTTTACTGGACGAATTTCATACATTGGAATCATATATGAAGATTACAGACCAGAAGCTAAATGAATCAATGAGAACACTGGAACAGCACACAGGACAGGAGATTCAGACTTTACAAAAGGCAATGGTAAAAGGCTTTGAAATGATTGGGGAAATTATTGGAACTGATGGGCAGGGAGAGAACAGGATTTAGCCTCACCAGTATGAGTCAAAGTCAGGAATGAGCCAAGAGTTTTAACTGCTTATCCAGTAATCTCCTCTGAGAAGCCGCCTGGTACAAAATACCCTAAGGAAATCAAAGAATATATATGGCAACCTATACATATGAGCACTCTAAAGGAAATTAAGTAAACAAAAGTATCTTATGGCCAGCACTCACTGTTTGTTAGGGAAATGGTGAAAACATGGACTTCAGGCAACAAGGCTTCCCCACACAATTAGTCTTAGTGGTCATTGAAGACAGACCACAGCTACTATGGAAATTCTATTTGCAGGAAGAGGCAAACTTTTTAGAACAACAGGGAAAAGCAAAAGGTTGAGACTTCCCAAGATCAAATTCTTGGTTAGGGCTATTACTCCAATCCTCAGTACCAGGCTCTCTACAACAAACACATCTTGTCCCTATGTAGCACAGCAGCTTTAAATGCTTGGGACAGGATTCAGGAACCAAAAAAGATAATTTAATCATATATCAAGTTTAAACAGGGCCAGAGAGAACCCTTTAGTGACACTTTACAAAGATTAAAGCCTGTACAAGTAGGAGTAACAGACTCAGAAGCTAGATGTATAATTATTGAATCTCTGATTTTTGAAATGTCAATTTAGAATAAAAAAGACCCTTGGGCCTTTAAAGGTCATATCAGCACCAATAGATGAATGGATCTTGCATACAATGAATGTTGAGACATTTGACTATAGTACTCAGGCTTAAGTGGGAGAAGCAATTTCCAATGGTATGATAAGAAACCAAAATGCCAAATGTTTTAATTGTGGTAGAATAGGACATCTGAGAAGGGGCTGTAGGCAAGGAATTCCTAGAAATAATGTCTCCTCTGGGATTGACAAAACTAGAAGGTCTCAATCTTCTGGAATATGTAGGAGATTGGCAAAGGCTGACATTGGATCAATGAATGTAAATCAATGAAAGACAGATAAGGCAACCCAAAACCATTGGGAAATTCCTTGGGGGCCTCTCACATGCCCTCATGTTTTATGTGGTCCAGTCATTTCCAGTCAATGTGGAGGAAATGTCTCATGAGGAAAATTTAAAAATCCATTGCCTAGTGTAAAAACCATACTGTTCTGAATGATGGAATAGACATGGAGGATGAATCAAAAACTTCAGTAGGAAATAGGGAACGTATATTTTGGCAGACTTCTATAAATGATTAAAGATAAAAACTAAGAATGCATGTAAATAGCATTGTCATTGAGGAATTACTGGACATATGTCCAGACTGGCCTTTTTAAGAGGCAGATGTTCAATTCCTAGGAATTGGAATCCTATCACAAGTGAAACAAAGCACAAGATGGCTTGAATTCATAGGACAAGAAGGACAGAAAGGAAGACGGAGGCAAGATGTCGCCAATATTGCAGTAATTGTGTGATGTCATGAACTGTTGCCACAATGGAATACTAAGATTTACATTCCTGAAGTTCCCAAAAATTCATGTTTTTGGGAAGAATATTTTAAGCTATTCTAAATAAAGGTCATCAGCCATTCAGGCTGTACAAGAACACAAAGCAACTAGCAAACCTTCAGAGGTACCAACAGACCTATCTTTAAAATGGTTAACTGAGAATGCAAGATAGATTAAACAATTGTCTTTAACAGAAGATAAACTGTAGGCTTTAGAACAGCTGGTACAGGATCAACTAAATGCTCACCATATTGAAGAATCAACCAGCTCTTGAAATTCTCCTGCATTTGTTGTTAAAAAGAAATCTGGAAAATGGGGAATGGTGACAGATCTAAGAACTATGGGCCCTCTACATTCTGGAATTCCTCTGCCTTTTCTATTACCAAAAGTATGGCCTCTCATAGTTATTGATTTAAAAGATTGTTTATTCACTATACCTTTATAAGAAAAGGATAGAGAAAAATTTGCCTTCACGGTGCCTACTTATACTAATTCTCAGTCTACTAAGAGATATCAGTGGACCGTCCTGTGACAGGGAATGGTCAACAGTCTCACCCTGTGCCAATACTTTGGAAGTCAGCCATTGGAAATAATATGTAAAAAATTTCCTAAATCTATAATTTACCATTACAAGGATAACAATTTGCTATCTGATTCAAATGTAGATACTCTAGAAAGAATGTTTGAAGATGTAAGAAAAGTTTTGTCTAAATTAAGATTACAAATTACTCCTGAAAAATTACAGAGAGTAGATTCTGTCAACTACTTAGGTTACAAAATAGGTTTACAGAAAATTAGAACACAAAAGGCATAAATTATTAGAGACTGATTATGAGCTCTTAATGACTTTCAAAGATTATTAGGAGACATTTCCAGTTTGCAACTGGTTGTTGGGATAACACCTGATCTAATTATTCATTCAAACAAAACTTTAGATGGTGAAAAAGACTAAATAGTCCCAGGGAATTAACAGCTGAAGCTGAGAAAAAAAATTGACTGTTATTGAAGAGAAATTATAGGAGCTTCATGTTGATAGAGTAGATCCAAATATTAATTGCATTCTAGTCATATTTCCTTCCAGAACTTCCCCTACAGGAATTTCAATGCAGAGGGAAGATATAATCTTAGAATGGAACTTTTTACCCCATAAACCAAGCAAAATATTAAAAACTTATGTGGAAAAGGTCTCTGAATTAATTATAAAAGGAAAAATTGAGACTTTGTCAGCTAGCAGGAATAGACCCAGCAGAAATTATATTGCCTTTTACTAATGATGAAATTAAAAAATTATGGGAAGACAATGAACCCTGGCACAGAACTTGTGCTAATATTTTTTAGGAGAGATTAATACAATTTCCCCAATGTGATAGAATTGATCTTATAAAGAGAACTACTTGGATTATGTCCTCAGGATTAGGAACATCATTTAGGGGTTGATTATTACTGGTATAGGGTTGGAGGTTAGAGTGGAAATTTTGTAGGCTCAGAGATCTCTTTGAAAAAAAGGGAAATTGAATGGGATAATAGGTAGATTCGTGTGAACTTACACTAATAATAATAATAATAATGAATAATAGAGTGAATACTTGTGAGTTATTATTTAGAGGCAATTTACGTTGGTATAGATTCTTATATATTAATAGAATTCAAATTATATTTGTTATATTGAATATGTTCCTATATCTGTTTACAATATTTGTACACCAATGCAAAATAATTTTGTCAGATTGTATGCATACATGTTTCTACCTCTGTTTAAGACAATTTGTATATTGATACAATTTTAGGATATATTTATCATATTGTATTATACATTTCTACCTCTGACCAAGATGCTTATTCATTGTTTACTATGTATACATTGTTATATGTGTATGATACATACAACAAAATTGATTTTAAATTTGTATCAATATACCAAGATTCATACCAATGTGAATCTCCATAACATTTTCCTCTTTAAATGTAAACAAACATTTATAAACAATCATTTAGGGAATTTGGGTGTTGTTGTCTAGACTTCTTCCTGATTGGGGGTGCTGTTAATCAGGTCTGACATAGGGTATCCTGTGTAGTATGTCCATCTCAGTCATCAGTCCTGAAGCCGTTGTGAATGTTGGACCAACCAGGCTTTATTTAAGGGGGTCTTGTTTGATCAAACCACATTAGTCTGGAAGGAACCCACAGGTTCTCACCCTCTGTGGAAACAAAAGTAGAACCTCTTTTCTAAAGCAACATATCCTTAGAACAAAATTTTAAAGTCAAGATACTTTTAAAGTATATATGTTAATTTAATTTAGCAGCCTTTATGATGAAATGTCTCTCTTGTACTTAGTTCATTCACAGTAAAAAAATTTTTAAAGAAAACACAATAATACACATAATACAGATTCTGTCTACTTTTCATCTTTACATGGCTTATTTTTCTTTACTCCTTAAATCTATGACCTTACTCTGCCTCTTTAAAGATTTTGTTTTATTTCTTAAAACCATTTACTTTCTTTTATAACTGTCGATATTCTTTTTCTTCTCTCTCTCAAGCCTACATACATTTTTTAAACACACTTTGACCCATTCAGAAGTTTATTTCTGTCTGAATATGTCTTTATTACATACCTGTTTTAATTGTTTTGAGACTAGGACCACTTCTTAAAATGTTAAGTGGTGTACCTAGGACTAGGGCTGCTTTGCCTTTTGGCTCTGCCCAAGTCAACATGGCTGAGGTCTATTCAGTGCCAGTTCTGTGAGCCATGCTCACAGCCCATTTTCAGGCACACAGGGAGTCTATGTTGCCATTAAGTAAGTTGTATCACTCTGCTCACAATCCCATTTAAATGCTCTGTAGCTGGACCTCCTGAAAATGTCTGAGTGGTTTGTGCTGGTGAACCAGGAAGCCACCGTTTCTAAAGAAGCTGCACAGTTTTTACTGCTAAAACTGAGTCAGGAAACTTCTCAAAGGAGCCATGTCTCTGCTTTACATCAGCAAAAAGGGCAAAAGATGTATTAAACTGTATTTATGTGTGTGTCTATAATTCTTTTCCAAGCTCTCTCAGGTTTTTAAGTGGATTTGGTTGACCTTGTTGGCTCTAATTCTGTTGGGATAGATTGCTTGTTTAGTTCCAGCTGCCCTGACCTGAAATAATCACTCAGAACCTATATTATTTGCAATACTGTTTGGCCATTAGCTTAAGCATATTTCTAGCTAGCTGTTATATCCTAAACTAACCCATCTTTATTAATTTGTGCATTACCATGAGGTCATGGCCTACTGGCAACATTTAGGTGAACTCCTGTGGAAGCATATGTCTCCTGTGGGCAGCTAAATAGCTTCTCACTGACTCTGCCTTCTTTCTCCCAGCATTCAATTTAGTTTTTCCACTTAGCTCTACTCTGCCCTATCATAGACCAAAGTAACTTCTTTATTCATTAGCCAATAAAAGCAACACATATACAGAAGGACTATATTATATCCTTCTGGAGTCTTTCATGGAATTAAAAAAATAGATATTTATAATTAGAGTTCTCCTTAGTTATGATAAAAGATAAAGTAGATATAAATATTGTAAATATAATTCTTTCTTGATACCTGTTTTGCTATATGTAATTTTACTATGTTAAAGTTAAAAACCTTCCTTTTATTTATACAGAAAAGGGGAGATGATGTGAGAATTCCTTCTGTATATGTGTTGTTTTTATTGGCTAATGAATAAAGAAGCTGCTTTGGCCTGAATGATGGGAGAAAGAAGGCAGAGTCAGGGATATGCCATGGAGGTGCCCGCAGGAGACAGATGTGCTGGAACCTTGCTGGTAAGTCACAGCCATGTGGTGATACACAGATTAATAGAAATGGGCCAATTTAAGATGTAAGAGCTAGCCAATAAGAAGCTAGAGACAACAGGCCAAGCAGTATTGTAATCAATAGACTTTCTGTGTAGTTATTTTGGGTCTGGGCCTCTGGAAACAAACCAGCCACCTCTACTAACAGGAATACACTTATATTTTCCATTCTGAATATATATGATCTGCTTTCCTGACTTAATTATAAGTTTATGAAGGTGGATACTCTATATAGATGGAAGCTATTATTTGCCTGATAATGGAATGAAAATAGTTCCCAGAAGACTAAGCACATTGAAATGAGGGATGACCAAAGTAGGTTAAATTCTGTCTTTTTCTATGCTTTTAAGGCCACTGAAAAATTTTTTACTAAAAAAAGTTAACAATTTTAATTGATACATGATAATTGTTTTTAAACTGTTTAAGTCAGGCATACTTATAATCACCACACCAAAGAAGCTGAAGCAGGAGATCAAGGCTAGTTTAAGCTACACAGTGAAACTCAGGCTGGCCTGAGCAACATAGTAAGATTCTGTCTCAAACAAAGTAAATTAAAAAAAAAACAGAGGAATCAAAGAAAGGAAGGAAAGGAGGAAGGGAGAGAGGGAAGGAAAAGGGAGGAAGGAGGTGGGAGACTGAGAAACCCTGTAAGTCACTGAATACCTTCCTTTTAAGCAGCATTTAGGTATTAGATGTTTGCTACCCCCTGTTGTGCAAATCTGTGCATATGATGAGATCATCATCATTGTTTTATAATGTGCTGGAAGCAGAGTGCTCTGCATAAAGTACTCATCAGAGGAGTCATTATTTCACTTGGTTTGCATTGCAAATTCCTCAAGATTCCCAGAAGGGGAGATGAACCCACCGGTGAGTGACAGTTACACTTGGCTAAAGCTGGCACCTCACTGTGTCCTTCAACTTCTGACTATGCAGCATCCTCACTGTTGAAGTCTGTAGGCTGCATCACTCTTGCCCTCCTCACCCTCTTCCTCTGACTGCTACAGACAAGCACCACCCTCACCCTGGAAGTACTTCTTGCTGATTAGCTAAAAAGTAGAATAAATTCACCAACAAAATATTAAAAGGTTTGCATAAGTTAGATATCACTGCAAGACACAGACATTGCCAAAGTCTCCAAAAACTTTAAATAGACACATTTCTTCCAGTTTTTCTCTACCCCCCATCACTGACACAGAACAGTTTGATATTTGGTAAATACTTATCTGTCTAACCCAAAGAAACAATTTTATTTCTAGGTAGGCACTATAGAAGAACCAGGCCTGGTGGTGCAGGCCTATAAACCCAGCTTCATAAGAGGCTGAGAGAGGAAGATCTCAAGTTCAAGTCCTGTGTGGGCAACTTAGGGAGGCCCTAAGTTAAAGGAAATCTGTAGATGCGTTTAGTATATGGCATGAATTTGTCTAGAATGCATGAGGCCTGCAGTTTAGCCCTTGGCATTCCCCCCCCCGATGATAATTAAGTAAAAATTTAAAAAGCCCTATCTGTATCTTTTAATCTCAGGATGAGTGACAAACTCAGAGAATCAGAAGAATAGTAAGCAAATGCTTACTAAGAAGGTTTCCAATGTGTCTTAAAAGGTGTCTCAAAGGTGTATACTGCATTGTCATGCCAAGTGTCTCAGACACCAACTTGGCCTGCCTGGCCCCTTCTTCTGCAAGTTCAGCACCATTTCATCTTCTTTGTAGAAAAGGAAATACCTATCCAGTGCCATCGTCTTTGCTGCCCTTGGAAAACATAATGCTTCTGTGTACTCACACATAAATATGGAGCACCTGGAAGCACCTCATTAAGAGCAAAGGGGAGGAGAGTGCGTTTTTCTCTTGTTGGGTGTTCTTGCCAGTAGATGATACTGCAGTGTGAGGGGAAAGGCGAGGCTGAGAAATAGTCCTCCTGGTGAGTTCAGTCTGAACCAGAGCAATTTAGGGAGATCTTATAGACCTTTCCTGAGCACTTTGAAATGTCCACAACCCCCAAACTTAGGTGATAATTCTTCTGTACTCCAGATGTTATTGTCACAATCTGAGTTTCCAACAATGGCAGGGTCTCTCATTTGCCAGGTGCTTTAGTGTTTACAAAGTTGTTTCAATGTTATCTCATGGAGTTCTTCAGGAATCACTTAAGGAACTGTTCCTCCTTCAGAGACAAGGAAGTTAGGGCAGATTAAAATCCATGGTTGGTACATGGCAAAGCCATGCTTGAAATCAAGCCTTCTTTTTCACATCCAGCCCTTGCTCCATCGTGTCAAAGCTGCTCTTTTTACCATCCCCAGAAAATGCACCATCTTGTTTAGTCTTGTTTTATACTGCTTAGTCAGGGTTTCTATGCTATGAAGAGACTCCATGACCACAGCAACTGTTATAAAAGAAAAAAAAAACATTTAATTGAGGTTGGCTTACATTTTTCAGAGGTTTAGTCCATTATCTTCATGGAGTGACCTGGTGGCATGTAAGAAGATATTGTGCTGGAGAAGTAGCTAAGAGTCCTACATCTTGACTTACAGGCAACAGGAGGTGGTCTGAGACACTGGATGTGGCTTGAGCATATATGAGGTCTCAAAGCCTGCCTCCACAGTGACACACTTTCTCCAACAAGTCCGCACCTCCTCCAACACCACATCTCTTAATAGTGTCACTCCCTTTGGGGACCATTTTCTTTTAAAGCACCATACAGACAACCCCCTTTGTAGAAATCTCAGTCCCATGTCTGTTTATAACACAGCTCTAAATATAGGTACCATCCTACTGGTGAGTCAATGAGAACTGAGAAGTGCCACCCTTGTCTTCAGTAAAGAAGACCTGTTTTCAGGTTGATAGGAATGACTCTTGAGCTGAAGCTGGTCCATGCTTAATTCTTGGGAGGATATGACATAATTTAGTATCTAACACTACAGTTGAACAATATCACCAGAATACTAATGCCACACTCCCTTCCCTCAGGCCTTCTTTATTTTATAACTGAAGGGTTTTGTTACAGACACTGAATGTCTAATTCAACTTGACCATTTTCATATTATTAGTTTTCATGTGTGTGTATACATGTACACATATATATCGATGTGTGTTCATATGTATGTAAATGTGTACATATGTGTGCATGTATGCATGTGTGTGGAGGTCAAAGGTCAGTGTCAAGTCAGGTGTCTCCCTCAATCGCATTTTACCTTATTTTTTGAAATGGGATCCCCCACTGAAGCTGGAGCTCAGTGATCAGGCCTGCAAGCCCCAGGAATCTGCCAGTCTGTCTCCACCTCCCCTGTACTGGGACTGCAGATGGGTCCCACCATACTCAGTTTTCATGTGTATTCTGGGATCAAACTCAGTTCCTCAAGCTTTCAAGGCAAGTATTTTACTTCCTGAGCTAGCTCCTAGCTGGGTTTTAATCCTTTCTTCTGATACCATATTAAACTTCTCTCTTTACCTTGCCAAACATAGCAGCAGCCCTAAATAACACTCTGTGTCAAATTCCACCACTCTCCCTCTCCTTCCCTCCCTTTCATGCCCCCTTCTTCTCTCTTTCATCCTGCTCCCCCTTTTCATCCTTTACTGTGGATAGTTACTTGATAAGGACATTATACTGCTTGAAGCCACATCTCTAAATCAGGAAACATTTTTCTTTTCCAAGTTATAGGAGTCCAACTCTGTGTCTTCTGTATACCGGACAAGCACCAATGAACTACATTCCAGTCATTGTTTGTTTTGAGACAGGGTCTTAATATACCTCAGGATGGATACATACAAATGCTTGATATTCTTGCCTCCAGCTTCCCGAGTGCTGGAATTGACAGGCATGTGGGCCATCAGCAGATAGAAACTTGTTTCTTTTAAAGGCCAGAAGTTAAACACTTTTATATTGTGGAACAAAAGATCTCTGTCAAAACAATAACTACTTAGCTCTCCCTACTTAGCTCTCCAACAGTAGCAGAAAAGCAGCCTAGGCTAATGATTCTGCCTGTTCTCCAATAGAGTCTGATCTGTGGACATTAGAAGTTGAATTTCATGCAGTTTTTATTTTCTGATTTCTTCTCAACCTTTTAAGTTTCTAACAACCACCTCTTCACTCACAGACAACACAAAAACAGGGTAGGGTTGGCTTACTTGCTGATGATGAGCCAGTGGTTATTACCTTATAGACAAATTCTAACTTTCATTCTTGGAATTTAGGATAATGCAGGAAAGTTGATGTCCGGAAAGTGTGAAAGATTTTATATTTCACAAGCAATTATTTTGATCATTCTACTTTGAAAACTGAATTATTTCTCCAGACATTAAAAAATTTGTTAACAAACCATCTGCAATTCCACTGAAGGCAGCTGTGGATGTTGGAGAAAAATAATTAAGGAATCCAGACCGCTCCTCTGTAAGTTCAAGTGCCACAAAGGGCACATTGATCTCATCCTCTTTCCTGTTTTCATTGTAAGTTTAAAGGAATAGCTCAAGTTTCCCTTTGTGCTTAGAGGCAAGTAGACTGTTCATGGAATGAGTCCTATCCTGTAATGTACCATAACCTTTTGAGGTTTGAATCAGAGTGTCTGGGCACTTTCTGCTCCAGCATAATCAGAGTTTGGTGAGGCGGGTCTCTGAGGCTGCGCCTCTGTATTAGGCTGGGGTAGTGAATTGAAGTGGTTGGTGCCTGGGTTTGTGTAAGTTTGAATTTCTGCCAGGCTTGCTTGATTGTCCCTGGATTTTTCCTCGAATAATTTTATGGTTTGGCTTAGAGCTTGCAAATATTTAATACCTCATTCTTTAAAGAAAAGAGTCCAATTTCTAGTTTTTGCTAAATTTTGTAGTACAACCACAGTCAGCTCTTAGTATCTATGAATTCAGTTCTTCACATTTAACCAATGACATACTAAAAGTGTCTGAAAAAAATAACCATGCTAAAGGTGTATCGAGAGACACATTTATTGTCATTATCTGCTTATTATATCTTATTTATTCCTTGTATGTTTCATATAGTATATTTTTATCAACCCTTTTCCCATCTGTTGGGGTGGCCTGATGCTGACTTCCTGCACTTTATGTACAGTTAAGACCCCTGAGGAACTGACTTATAAGTTTTTTGTTTGTGTATTTTTGTTTTGATTTACTTTACAATGTTGTAAAATAACCACTATTCAATAGAAACCAAACTTCAAATTTTGATCTTTTTCTGAGCTAGGGGTAATTAATTGTACAAGTAATTCTCTTGATGAATTAAGAGTAGCAACAGTGAATCCCAGTCAGCTGGACAATCACAAAGAGAAGGGTGCACCATTTCGAAACTCTTGTTTTCTGTAGGGTAGATGTAAGGAATGTATTTCCAACTTACTCTGGGCTTACCAGGACAATCTCACCCAAGTCTGACTTTGTTCCTATTGCTACATAAGGCCCAGCAAGGGGGCTGACTAGATCCCAGCTTCCCTGCTTAGCCTGTAGGAAGTGCTCTCTGTGGAGAGGCTCAGCTCTATTCTCTGCTGCTGTGTTAACCTCCTTTGTCCTGAAAAGGAGCACAGACTTATTGGACTGTTTCTCATTTTTAGTAGTATATTTTATTTGGAATTATTTTATAGTGCTGTAGTTCTTTGCTATACTTAATCCTCTACTGTGTTTCTTTACCTTTGTTCCTTGTTCATTTCTGATTTGCAGCCCTGACTTGCTAAACACAGATTGGTAGCTCACACCATGGTCCATAATGAGTACTTCCTTTCTCATCAAAATCCTTTGACAGTTAAAGGTAACAACATATTTCATGGTTTCATTTTTATTACAAATGCTAACTATGCTCTTCATGGTATACTAGTGTCTTAGGGTTTCTATGGCTGTGACAAAACACGATGACCAAAAAGCAAGTTTGGGAGGAAAGGGTTTATTTGGCTTACACATTGCTGTTCATCACTGAAGGAAGTCAAGACAGGAACCCAAACAGGACAGGATCCTAGAGACAGAAGCTGAAGCAGAGGCCATGGAGGAGAGCTGCTTACTGGCTTGCTTCCCATGATTCATTAAACCCGCCTTTTTTTAGAATTCAGGACCAATAGCTCAGGAATGGCAACACCCACCATGGGCTGGGCCCTCCTACACTGATCACTAAATGAGAAAATGCTTTGCAGCTGGACCCTGTTATTGAGATATTTCCTCAACTGAGGCTCCTTCCTCTGAAGACTCTAGCTTGTATCAAGTTGACACACAAAACACACAACTAGTAAGTATAGCTTAAAAAGAGAAAAACTTGAACAAAATGAAATATTTATCTGTCACCCAAACACACATACACACACACACACACACATGCACACACGTGTGCACACGCATGCACAGACCCTTTCTGCCTCTATATATTTGGAGCTTGTTGTTCCTGTAGAACACCACTCTCTGTACTGATGGCAGCCCCTCAGCATTCATCCTGTGGAGTTGGCCTTCGCCCAACTGTGACCTGGCTTTGTTTTCAAGTGTTTCTCCCCCTCTGGAGGGGTGTCCTAAAATTATTCATCTGTCTCTAGGCAAACTGATTCCCAGACTGGAGAAAAATCCAGACCAGGTCCAGGAACTTGAAATTCAGTTACCCAAGGGTTATATTAGTCCAAACTCCAAATAGCAAAGAGGGGCATCTTCCTTTGATGTTGAGTATGGTTTACAGACTCATTTTCTAATAACAACACCAGAAAAATGTTCTTTGGGGATGTTAACTTTTTGCTTGTTTTTGTCTTTGTTTTGAAACAGGGTTTCTCTGTGTAATAGCCCTGTCTGTCCTGGAACTTGGAGGTCCTTCTGCCTCTGCCTCTTGAGTGCTGGGATTAAAGCTGTGTTCCACCACTGTCACCTGGCTTGAGTGTGAACTTCTAACAAAAAAACCAGCTGTTAAAAAATAAATTATCCCTTCTTCCTAACCAAGCACCCACACTTTCTTGCCTTGCTTACAACAAAGGTGGTAAATAGCTTTATTCCCAGTAGACATCAAAAGGTAAGTTTCTGAGATGCTTGGGCAATCCAGCCAAAACTCATACGGATTTCAGAGTTATCCTTTGGTACCAGTAGGGGGTTGGTTCATATGAGTTTAATTAACAGCATTGTACAACAGAAAAAAGTTCTTTTTATTAAGAGAAAAATCAAGGTCACAATGACTTTTTTAAAAAAGATTTATTTTTTTATTATGTATACAGGGTTCTGTCTGCATATATGCCTACATACCTGAAGAGGGCACCAGATCTCATTATAGATGGTTCTAAGCCACTATGTGGTTGCTGGGAATTGAAGTCAGAACCTCTGGAAGAGCAGGCAATGCTGTTAACCTCTGAGCCATCTCTCCAGTCCAACATTTCAGACATAAACATGACACCTTGGGACTGTTATATATTACTTTGATTTTTGCACTTGTTACAGTTATCTTCCTATTACTAACACTGATATTTTAGTATGATTTACCTTTGAAGCACAGCCAGGTTTTAGTATCTATTTAAAGAAGTCTGAAAAGTAAAAAAAAATAAACAAAAGAATGAAAAAAATTACTAAAAAAGAAATTACTATAATTAATGTCAATGGATACCTAAGAGAAGATAGTGTCTCTATAGAACTCCTGAAAAGAAATCTTACCCTGAGTTCTAGTTAAGTTTCTAGGTTGTGATAAATATCATGATCAAAAGCAACTTGGGTTGGAACTGGGAACTTCATTTTACCTTAAAGCTTACAGTTCATTATGAGGGGCAGTCAGGGAAGAAACTATAGGCAGGGAATGAAGTAGAGGCCATGAGCTAGTGCTGTTTTCTGGCTAACTCCTTGTGACTTGCTCAAGTTCAACATGCTTTCTTAGAAACCTCAGGACCTCCTGCCCAGGGGTGTCATGACCTGCAGTCGGCTGGGCCCTCCCCTTATCAATCATTAATCAAAAAAGTGCTCCACAGACCCCACAGACCAATCAGAAAGAGAAAATTTCTCAGTTGATCCTCTTCCCAGATAACCTTAATTTACATCCAGCTGACAAAACACTAACCAGTACACCTATGTTTAAAACTTTCATGATAAGTAACATGAATTCTGGGAATTTTAAAACTACAGGTGTGCGTAAGACAAAAGTAGTATATATCTGTCACTATTAGGCAAACCAAGCTCTTAAACAAGTTAAGAAAGAAAGTCCTTGTTTCTCTCTGGGCTGTGGTTGGGCATGCCTTTAATCCCAGTACTGGGCAGGTAGAGACAGATGAATCTCTGTGATTTCGAGGCCAGCCTGGTCTACAGAGAGAATTCCAGAACAGGCTCCAAAGCTACAGAGAAACCCTCTCTTGAAACCCCCCTTTCCCCCAAAAAAGAAAGTCCTTTATTTCTCATTTCAAATGAACATAAAATTTCCAACTCTGTTTATTCTGAAAACAAAACAAAACAAAAAACAATGACAATTTAGGAACAAGGGGTATCCCTTGACCAAGGATTGTGATCTGTAAGTCCATTTTTCATTTAAAAGGAATGAGGGTCCCTTGCAAAAACACAAGAATGCAATAAGCCAGTATGAAATGCAGGCGATTCCAATGACCTATTACCCAATTCCTTTTGCAAATGAACAGCATGGCAAAAGGACAGCAACTAATGTTTGGCATAGACCTTACATGGATCTCAAAAAACCTAACTGTAAGGGATACATTAGACAAGCGAAATAAGTAGAGGGTCGCTGGGATGGTTCAGTAGAAAGAAGCCTGGCATCCTGAATTCAATCCCCAAGACTCACATGGTGAAGGAGAAAACTGACTCCTACAAGTTTTCCTCTGGCCTCCATGGCTGCCTCCTCTAAAGTTTAAAAGCAAGTGGAATGCTGGATATTTTATGATACAAAAGAATCATTATCATTACATACAATAGCAATATTGTTATTTTAAAAAATCTTTACTTGCTACCAATTAGTTTCAAGTCATTTACAGATGACCTAATGTAACGTTTGAAATTTGCTTTAGTATACCTAGGATAAAAATTGGACAGGAGCAGAACAAATTTCACAGAATGCTTGAAGAAACGTGCTATGACATGTCAGTTCATCATATCTCTTTGCTAATCTTTATACATTTAAACTGTCAATGTTTTTAAAGGCCTATTTTTTTTAAAAAAAAAAAAAGGACTAATTTAGAAACACCAAAGGAGGCCCAAACAAAATGAAGACATTTTAGTGTAAGGATAATTTAAAAGTAATAAAACAAATTAATTAAAGATGCATAGGACATCAAAAGGGAATTCAGCTCAAATTCCATAATGTTCCAGGTTTCAGGAGTTAGCAAACCTTGCTGAAAATCTTTCCAGGCTATAGATCCGGACTGTCAGAAAGTCGCAGGGGCCCTAGCTCTTCCTGTTGAGGTCAGAGGTTAGCATTTCCGGGCTCCTGGTTGGAGGCACATGTGCAGCCTGCTTGTGCTGCCTCCTCATTCATGGATCCGTTTTGGACATGATCTGAACAGTGGAAACATTCTTCACATATTTAAGTAGATGATGCTGCCCATGATGGACATACACTGGGGACAGCTAGCTGCTGGGGGAAGTCACTTAGGCCCCAGGAATAGCTGCCTCCCAAAGCTCATGTGGCTTTGGATTTGTTCCTTTATTGTATTACTAGAGGGTCTCCCCTGCCCTTCCTCCTGGCCCCCCCAACCAGCACAGGATTTCACTCCATTTAGAGAGCTCCCGGTGTTTCCTGGTAGCTGATGATTCATTTTTCTCCCTTGAATCTTCTCCATGGCTGGATCCTTGTTTCCCATATCCTTCCCATACCCTCAGAGAACAAAAGGTTGGTGTTTTGGCTGGAGTCTGAGATGGAGCATTTGATGCCACACAGGATGAGACCTGAGGGCTCCTTCAGTTTGCTTAGATTTTCCTAAGCACAAATACAAACCATAGGATACATTTGCTTTCTGCCCGACTGAAGTGATGTTTTATGTGATTCATTTGTTGCCTAAGATTTTTGGTTATAGTCATGAAATCTGGTCTCTGCCCCTGATACAAGTCCTTGTGTTTATTAAGATGTAACCTAAGACACCCATACATTTTCAGAACTCTAAAAACGCTTTCTCATGTCTGTAAGCCCAGTAAGATAAAATTTGGCTTTTACATCATGTTTGAGAAGCAGTAATAACAGATGTCAGTTCAAAAGAAGAATTAAGTTCAAAGTCAAGAATTCCATCTTAGCCCTGTCTCAAAACAACAACCAGATAAATAAGGACCTTTGGCTGCATCTGACTTTGCAAAACAGAATCCCATCATTTTGGAGAATTAGAAGGGTGAGGAGAACACTTACCCCACTGATGAACTGCTGGAGCAGGTGAAGGAGCAGGGCGGGGAGCCACACCCAGGATGGCCATGACTCTGGGCATCAGCAGGGTATCTGAGATCTCAGAAAGGGCTTAATACTGATAAAACAGCAGAAGCTAGATGCCTTGAACCACACCAGTGACTCATTGCACTGTTTGGATACTATGTGACACACTATAGCTCCCAATGCCACTACTGTAGATGACATATGATTGAGGGGCAGGAAAGATGGAGGAGCCAAGTGGTACATGTATGGCAGAACTGGAAGCTTGACAACTCTGACTGGTTGGTGTGAGAGAAGGCAGGGATTAATAGAGGAGCAGGTTGTTGCCTAGAAGAGTTGGCAAGAATTTTTTTTTGTGTGTGTGTGTGTGTGTGTTTTCTTTTTCTTTTGTAGAGAAGGCTATAAGGGTGGAGAGTAGATACAGAAGGAGTGGGAAATGAGTGGGATTAGGGTGCATGATGTGTAATTCCCAAAGAATCAATAGTAGTAGTAGTAGTAGTAGTAGTAGTAGTAGTTATAATAATAGAAGGGTGACTTAAACCATCCAGTTTTGCTTGCTGAAAATGAGGCATTCAGAATCACAGAGCATGAGGAGGCAAGGGCGCTTGTTACCCAGTATCAACTACCTTTTCACAGGTAAGAAAACTAAAGTCCAAAGAGTCAGTTGTTAAAGCAGAGATAGCGAACCCATGTTCCAAAATCTGTTACTAACCACATCAGCCTGGGGGTGTCTTTCTTACTGTTCCAAACCCCAGTGTTCTCACCTCACTCCTGACTGCTGCCTTTGCCACAGCCCCTTCTGTAGCATGGCTCTGACCCATGTTCAGGTCTTACCCAGCTCAGAATTATTTTACGACTTTCAGTGACACATGTGTGGGACACACTGTACTCAGATGCTTTGCACAGTCCACACAGGAAGGAACCTACCTGTGTCTTTCCCATGTAGCTTTCATTGTCTGGATGACTTAACAAACAAGGTCTTCCTGCCATTTAGAGACAGGGCTAAGCCCCTTCCTTTGCAGCTGTAATCCATTCTCTCTAAGTGAAACCGGCATCCCTTCTCCCTCCATCTCCCAGCACTGTGTGTGTGGATTTCCATTCGCCTGCCACGATACTGTAGCTAATTATGAAAATTTTGCTATTCTCTACTTCACCATAAACTTCTTTAACCCAGAGACCAAATTTGTAGGCAGGGTCTTATTTAGAGCTCCAGAAGTTACTCACTAAGACATTGTTTAAAAAAAAAAAAGTCCTGTTAAAACAGGTTGGACTTCACTGTTTTTAGGAATTCAACAGGATTTAGACAGACAATTGTAAGGTGGTGAAATTTGCCATTTTCTTTTTCTCCTCTGCTATCTTTAGGTATACTCAAGGATATTTTTATCTCTACAGCATGCCGTAGATGAAAACAGGGGGCGTTCTCTTTTCCTGTTTCCTTACATTATGCTCTATGTAAAGCTCAAATAAACGTGTTTCCTGAGGAGCCTGTGTGGAGAAAACACTTTACTAGGTTGCTGCAGGGTCAGAGACAAGTGAAACCTGGGAGGGGAAACCATGACATAGCTGTAATGGAATAAGTTCCACAGTTATAGACTCGAGGGCCACTCCCTCACATTAAATGTTATACATTTTCCAAGTAACATTCGCCAAGCATCCCTGCCTGAGATTAAAGAAAAGCTCTGAAAGATGGTTATCCTTAGGAACTAGCATTGATCAGGAGCAGAAGACCTGGGCCTACTCTGGACCGTACCAATTTCTGTCATTGTGATCCTGGAACCTGGGATTTATTCCTTTTATCTTTCTCAGCAGTAAAACAGACCAACCATTGAGGTGAGTTCTTCCACAGGCAGGGACGCCACCCATCCAGTTACAGGGTGTGGATCAAATTAGCAAACATGCTGTATGTGTTACAGTCCTGTGGCTGAGAAGGCTCGTTCTCAGACCGCACACCAAAGCATCTAACTCAGAAACTGACTTCTTGGACTGGGGAGCAGTGACCTCTGCTACCTCCTCCTCATCACACACAAAGTAGACCTGATTCTGGGTCAGCTGAGTGGAGGATCTCTTCTCCAGTCCCTCAGTGTCACAAATAGAACAATCCTGCTTGCCGAAGACAGTGCAGGCCACTGCGCCTGCTCTGTTGGCTTCACAGAAGTCTGAGGCTCCTAAGATATAATACTTGGGAATGCCTTTTGGAAATTGAGGGGGCCAGTTGAATGTAGGTCCTGTTAAGGTCACCAAGTTTTTATAGAGATGTGCCTAAGGAAAACACAGGACAAAAGGCAGAGATTCTGCCATAGATCTTATACATTACTCTTAAACCCTGGAGCATTGGGCAGCATCTATGTTTCTCCTCGTGATTTCATTCTGTCTACTTCTACTTGAAATTAAGACTTAGCAGTAAAAACAATGACATCTTAAATTTTGCATGCAAATGGATGGAAATAGAA
>LOEQ01011000.1:6240-19588 GCA_001685075.1 Bramus lutescens
GAGAGAGAGAGAGAGAGAGAGAGAGCATCTCACCATGGAACTCTGGCTGGCCTGAAACTCACTATGTAGACCAGGCTGGCCTCGAACTCAAATCCACTTCCCTCTGTCTCAAAGGTGTGCTCCTCCACACCTGGCTAGCATCGCTTTCGTATGAGAGTCGTTCCCTGTGCTCAGCCAGGACTCTACAGTCTTGAGCCTGTACCTTAGCTCACATTTTTGCTTTTCTTGCTCCTCCCTTATCATCCCGGAGAACCTTCCCATCCTCTCCACCCTGCCCAGACTCTCCTCTAGTGCCTCTACCTGCCCAGCAAGGCGTGGCTTCTGTGGGTTAGAGATGTCATACTGTCGAATGTCCCCATGCAGCCAGTTGCTGAAGTAGAGGAAGCGGTCATCCAGGGACAGCAGGATGTCAGTGATCAATCCTAAGGAGTGGGTTGAGGGGCTTTAAGGAGGCTCTTCCCAGGCCAGGAACTCACCTGCTGGCTCCCACCCTCTCTGGAACTCACCTGGCATTTCAGGCAGCATCCAGCCCTTCACTTTCTTGGAGGGCACCTGGATCACCTTCTCCACTGACCAGGTGCCTCCCTACATTGGGGAAGGGAGGCAGGAAGTGGGCTGAGAACTGGGGACAGGGAGGGAGCAGACACTGGGCCTTGTGACTAGGGTCTCCTTCCCTGCAAGCCCCTAAGGCAAGGAGCATGACTGCTTCACCATGGGGGCCATTGCTTGTCAGAGTGGCTGACAGAGATGCTCAATATGTACATTTTTTTTTGTTTTGCTTTTTGACACAGTTTCATGTTGTTCACGCTGGCCTCAAACTCCTGTTCCCCCGGCCTCCACTTTCCAAGTGCTGGGGTCACGTGTGTGCCATAGTACCACCTTAGGTTTTGAATGAATGTATCCATATGGCTACTTATGCTTCAAGCGTCCCTACCAAAAGTCATGCTGAAATGTAATTACCATTGTGAGGAATCAAGAGGTGGGACCTTGACTGGGATTTTGAGACAGAGGTCTCACTGTGTAGAAGAGGCTGGCCTTGAACCTGCAATCTTCCTGCCACCACATCCCAAGTGCTGGAGCTACAGGAGGTGTGAGTCATTCTGACTGGCTAGGTGGGACCTTTTAGTATTGTTTGTTTTATACATATGAGTGTTTTGCCTACATGTATGTCTGTGTACTACACATGTTCATGGTGCCTTCAGAGGCCAGAAAAGAACTCATGTCCCCTGAAACTGGAGTTACAGGCAGTTGTGAGCTGCCACGTGGATGCTGGGAATTTAACCCAGGTCTTCTGGAAGAATGGCGAATGCTCTAAACTGCTGAGCCATCTCTTTGGCCCCTGTTTATTTCATGAGACAGCATTTCACTCTGTGGCCTTGACTGTCCTGGAACTTGCTATGTAGACCGGGCTGGCTGCCACTTCAGGGATCCGTCTGCCTCTGCCTCCCAAGTGCTTGGGATAGAGGCGTGTGCCATCACCTGGGGACAAGTGGGATCTTGAAATAATTAAGTCAGAGCTCACTGAAGGTGGATTCATCTATGAGAGGATTCATGGTTATCTTGAAAATGAGTTCATTTATAAAGCCAACTTGTTTCTTGCACAGGGCTCTCTCATCCCCAACCACAAGGAAACCTTTTCCAGAAGCCATTCCTCAACCCTGGAAGGCCTAACTTCAGTCCTATGAGCTATCTATTCCTTATCACTGCCCTGCCTGTGATACTCAGTTGCTCAGTTATAGCAACAGAAAACAGACTTAGGCAAGGTGGAAATTAGTCTGGCCCAGAGAGAAGAGAGGCCAGCCATGTATCAGCGTTTCTTCCTGGGAAGCCTTAGGCTGGTAGGACCAACAAGTGTGGACGCTGAAGCCTGGGAGGAGGTCCTGAGGAGACTCTTTTGTGTGTGTTTGGGGAGGGGGTGTCTGGGAGGATGTCCTGAGGAGACTCGTGTGTGTGTGTGTGTGTGTGTGTGTGTGTGTGTAGGGGGGTGTATGGGAAGAGGTCCTGAGGAGACACTTGTGGGGGGTGCGGAGTCTCAGACTTACCTCATTCTTGTAGAACCGCTGGATGTTGGAGCTGAGGGTGCAACCTACAAAGCCCTGGGTGGCATCTGGGTCATGCAGGAAGCGGACCTCCAGGGGGATGAGCCCATCCTTCATTTTTAGGGTCTGGATAACCTCACGACGCTGCCAGTCCCACACATGTAAGTGGCTCCCATACAGCCCTGAGATGGGAGGGGACAGGGACCACAGGCTGGGGTCAGTCAGGATGCAAGGGCACAGGCGGAGGAGGCAGGGCACCGACTAGGATGAGAGCTGGAAGTAGGCACAGAGGACGCTTGAGCCCGGTGAACACTCTGCACCTGGCATGACTTAGCCTGTTAGGAGTTGGTCCTGGTGCACGGTAGAGACCTGAAATCTGGTGGTGGGGGGAGTGAACCAATGCTCCTGCCAGACGAAAGGTTATTCTCACCGGCCTCCACGTGAGCAGGGTTAAAACCATCTTTGAAGACGTTGGGAGCTGCCCACTCAGAGCTGATCATGACGTTGTGTCGTGGTTGGTACCAGAAGTCATAACCCATAGGAGCAGCCCCTCCAGGCTTCTCCCACGTGCCTTTCACCTCGAAGGTCTCCCCATCAAGCAGCACAAAACTCCCTGAGCAGGGAAGAAAGGGAGAAAGGGGACTTAGGTAGAGGCGGTGAGCCATTGCTGTCTTTCCCACCCAGCTGGTCAGATCCTTGAGTTCCGATGACCGCGTGTCTGTTTCAGAGATGGCGGGTGTGAGGTAGGGCCCTTACTCTGCGCTCTCTCTCTCTTAGCAAAGTTTCCTTCTCTTAGAACTCTGGGGAAATGTCCTCCCCCTGAACAGAGAGCTCTGGGACTTGGCCCCTTATTAAGCATCATTTGCCCAGGCTGCCACAGCTACGGTGGTATTCTCCCCACAGGCTAAGCTTCCTTGTGCAGGTAAGAATCCCAGGCAGCCACAGGTGGAGCTCCAGTCATGGAAGCCGCTGTCCTCCGTGGGCTCAATACTTTTTCTCTCTCCCTTCCTCCTCTCCTATTCTCTCTTCTCTCTTTTTTGACACAGGGTTTCTCTGTAGAGCCATGGTTGTCCTAGAACTCACTCTGTAGACCAGGTTAGCCTCAAACTCACAGAGATCCTCCTGCCTCTGTGTTCCAAGTGCTGGGTTCCAAGGTGTACATCACTGTGTTCAGAAAAAATTTTCTAAAAGTTAACACACACACACACACACACACATCAAGCCAAAGACTGTGAGGTTTGCTCATGAATTCACCAAGGCAGACATTCCATGATGTACTTGCTAGGCTTGTGTGTGTGTTCATATCTTCATGGCCGACTCCTGACTATGCCTTCTAGCAAACTTGGCAGTCACAGCTCATCTTGTGTGAGTGTCTGTGTGTTGTGAGTGTAAGTGTGTGCACGTGTGATTGTACTGGGGGTTGAACCCGAGACCTCAATGATAGGCAAGTGCTCTATCCCTGGGATGTATCTCCAGCGTCTTATTTGTATTTTGAGACAGGTCTTGCTAAGATTCCCAGGCAGGCCTTGAACTTGTGATCTTTATGCCACATCCAAAAGTATCCGGAATTACCTCCTCCACCAGCAGACCCAGCTGAGCCTCTTCCCTATAGGAATAGTCGAGACAACTGAAGTCACTTGCTGACGTTTTAGACACTGGGTGGGACTCAGCCAGCCAGTTCTCCCTGGCCCCTCACTCCATTGCTCCCCAGGCTTTGCACCTGCTCCTACACAGATGGATGTTTCCCGCGCCTCTTATCTGCTGAGGTTTTGCCAAGTCCACAGTGCCAGCAGGTACCTTTAGCATTACCCTGGGGATCCCCCAAGGTGCTGATCATCACCTCTCCGCTGGCCAGGCAGTGGGTGGTGTGCAGATTGCCCACGTTGCACTTGGAGTGGATTTCACTGGGTTCAATGACCTGGAGAAGGTGAGGAATGGGGTCTGACTTTACAGAGCCAGGAGTCTCCACCCCTCCTCCCATTCTCCCTGCTTTGTCTGTGAACCCTGTCTTCTTTTCCTCTCCCTGAGGGAGGACAGCAGGGATTCAATCTGTTAACTCAGAGAGCAGCAACAGAAAGGCAGGGAAGCCATCACTAAATCCTCAGTCAGAGAGCCTCAACCTTCCCCATCTCTCTTGAAGGCACTCCCAGCACCTGGGGCCCCTCCCCTGCCAGTGTTGGCTCTGCATCCTCAGCAGCCAGCTGTGAGCATCTGGTGCAGAGGGCATGTCCAATGCAGTGTTGAGAGGAAGGCCTGGAGCTCCTGCCTGAGGAAGCCATGAGCTCCTAGCTGGGTAGGGGAAGACGGGTCTCTCCTCCCCCTCAAGAAGAAGCCTCCTCTTCTGACACCCAGACCACACTGCTGGACGGTGCCAGCCCAGCAGGCTCAGGTAACTTCTGAGGTCTTCCCTCCCTGCTGCTGAGCCAGACCCTGTATAAGAGCTGGAGGCAGCTGGTCCAGAGACTGGTGGGCCAGCAGGTGCAGGGGTCTCCAGCCACAAGGACAGAGGACTTGCCTTGTGCAACTTCGGGGCACGAGGGTCAGAGCCCACGTCCACCACATAGAGGCGGGAAGAGATGAAACTGGGTAGCATGAGCTTGGTGCGGGACTTGGTGCTGTCCCCAAAGCAGCTACTGCAAGTGTTCCATCCCGAGTGGTGCAGCTCATCCTTCAGGTAGGGCATGGGCAGCCTGTGGATGACCTGGGGTGCAGAGGGGCAGGAAGTGCTGCTTACCCAGGCCGTGCCTCTCTAGACTCCCTTTCGGCTTGGAGCCCAGCACAGGCCGGGTTCCAGCTCAGCACCCTGGGCAGTGAAGAGCTTCCAATGCCATTCCAAGGGGGACAAAGAAGGGTGGAGTTAGGGAACCAGAGCTGTGCTGGGAGTCTTAGGGGAGCCAGCGACCATACCTCACCTCACCTGACTGTAATGGGGAGACTTTGGGTCAACATCCACAGTGGCCAAATAATCTGGGGCCTCAATGCCCGTGTTCCGGTAAATACAGGGCAGGTAGACAATCTCCTCCCGGGGTCCTGGGGAGTAGAGAGTGGGTTGTGGTAATGAGCTGGGCAGAGGCAGCCCAGGTGAGCTAAAGGGCTAAGGTTAGGCCTGAAGTCCTCAACCCTACCATGGGGCCAGCAGAGGGTGCTGGCTCGCAGATGTACAGTTACCTTTCATGGCCTCCAGAGGGGTAGGGTAGCCTGGGCCACACTTTCCGCATTTTGTGGCTGTGAAAATAACGGGAGTATGTTAGCTGGAGCCGCTCTGGAGCATGCAGTCTCCCTCTCTCCAGCTGTGACGCACACCTGGCAGGCCAGGGTGGACTCACTGTGGCCTGGATCCTCTCTCTCCAGCCTCACCACGTTGGCCTTTCCATTCCCACCCCCCAGCTCTGATGGGTGTGAAGCTGTGGTGGGAGAGTGGAGTCACATGACCACAAAGTGGCCAGATACTCTAGCAGGGGTGACAAGCGTTTGGACAGAGGCTGTGTTCCTAAGAGTTATGACATTGACTTCCATTCCATCTCAGCCCACCTGGCTGGTCATGGGAATGTGGGCAAATTATCTAACTCAGTTTCAACTTCATCTGTGAAAAGCAGGTAACGAGAGGCACAGTGGGCTGGGCATTGTGACCACATCTATAGGGGCAAAAGCAGAAGGGACAGGAGTTCAAGACTAGCCTTGATATGCAGCAGAAAACTGAGTAGGGGCGCATGCCTTTAACCCCAGCATTGGGGAGGCAGAGGCAGGCAGATGTTTTTGAGTTCAAGGCCAGCCTGGTCTACCTAGTTTTGGGACAGCCAGGGATACACAGAGACCCTTTATCAAAACAACAAACAAAACTGATTTAGGACAGCTGGAGAAATGGCTCAAGGGTTAAGTCCCCACCAGGCCACACACATTCACCTGGACACTCAGCTCTAGGAAGGTCAGATGCCTCTGACCTCTGTGCGCAACTTTATTCAGCAGCACACACCCACACCCAAACATACACGATAATTAAAACTAAAATAAATCCTGAAGAAAAACAAAAGTATCCAAAAACCAACAGCTAAGGGATGTAGCTCACTGGTAGAGGGTTGCCTAACACTGAAAGGCCTTGGGTTCAATGCTCAACTGGACAAATCAATAAAACAACAGACAAAATCCCCAAGGGGCCTTTGTGGGCAGTCTTCCTGATGTCTGTCCTTGAGGAAGAGCTCTCAGGGAAGGGGACCGGCAGCAAACGCTGCCAAATTTATCCAGGCCAGGGGTTGGGACTTCCTGTGTGCAGTCCTAGGTTCTGAGCCAAACTACTGCCTGCCACACCCGGGATTATGCAACCAATCCAGATGAGGGGAGAAGCCTCGGGGTTGGGTCAAGACTGATAACCAGCTGTGTGTCCTTGGGCACTTGCCTAGACCCCACAGCTGGAAGGAGAGGCCCTCCTGACCCTCAGAAAAGTCACCACATTCACGAGACAGCCACCAGGATTCCAGGCTGAGAGCCTGGGCCAGACCTTGGAAGGCAGGAACAGGGAAGGGGCTGATGCAGATGGAAAGAAATCCTGGCATGGAGTTCACAAGAACTGGGCTCTCCCTCCTGTCCTGACCCAGGGCCTCAAGCAGAGTCAGGAGAGGGGTTGGAGAGATGGCTCAGCAGTTGAGAGCAATGGCTGCTCCTAGAGAACTCAGATTTGATCCCCAGCACCCACATGGTGCCTAAGAACTGTCTGTAACTGCAGCTCCAGGGCATCTGGCACCCTCTTCTGGCCTCCTCAGGCATATGGCATACATGTGTGTACATAGATGCCAGCCACACATCCAGACACACAAAATCAAAACACTAAGAAAACAGTAAGAAAGCAGTCAAGTCCAGAGCAAAGCCTTCTGCTGCCTGGGAGCCCCACGTCTGGAGAGCACAGGAAGTAGGGAGGCAGCAACAGCCCTGTAGAATCCAGAAACCTGGCGTCATCTGGAAATTCTTGCCATGTAGCTCAGGCTGGCCTCCAACTCACCAAGGACCTTCTGCCTCAGCCTCCTGAGTACTGGGTGACGGCCATGAGCCACCACCCATGTTTGGAGAAGGTGAAGAGAATCAATAAAAAGCATGTTTGAAGCCCAGCACTCCTGAGGCAGAGGCAGGAGGATTTCTCTGAGTTCAAGGTCAGCCTGATCTACTAATGAATTCTACAGTCAAAAAACCACACAAACAGACAAAACCCCCAACAAAACAACAACAACAACAACAACAATAGGGGAGCTCGTTTGGGGGCTGGACAGGTGGCTCAGGGGTTAAGAGCATTTGCTGTTCTTGCAGAGGACCAGGATATGGTTCTTAGCACCCACATGGCACTCACAACTGTCTGACACCTGACCTCTATGGTCAAGAGACACACCTGTGCTGCACATATATACACAGAAGCAAACACTCATAAAATAACAACATCTTTAAAAGAGGAAAGACATGGAGGAGGGTTGTCCCACTATCCCAGGGTTTGGCTCCAGGCTGCTAGGTTGTCTTTCTTTGTAGGGCATCCATCCTCCAGTCCTAATCATCTCCAGCAAGGTCTCTGGCATTCTGAGGAAAGCTCAAGTGGGTTTTCTCTGCCAGGCTGGCCATTGGACTTTCTACTAGCCCAGGGAAGGGCCAGCTGCAGGGGACCTCAGCGTTCCCTTTCAAACCTGAGCTCCCAGCCTGACTGCAGGAGCTCACAGGCTAAAGGATGAGAGCTGTGGGACTTGGGAGGGGCTGAAGCAGGTCTTCAGTGGACTCGTGTGGCCACCCTGACCTCCCCAACGCACTGGTGATATGGAGCAGCTTGAGAGGTCTGGGCTGTGAGGCTGTTCTGTGCCTCCCCAGCAAGAGACAGACCCAGTGTCTGTTTGCTAGGGTGACAGATGTTGTCACAGAGATATTGGGGCTCTTCCCAAGAATCCCCACTCCCGCTGGAGTTTCTCAGTTAGAAAGACGCTCCCCTGTCCGTCCCTTACTCTCTACCACTGCTCCTGTCCCTGTCCTTGCCCCTGCCTCTGTCTCTTGCCCCTGCCACCTACCCCTACCCCTGTCTGCTGCCCCCACCCCCACCCCTGTCTCTGCAGAGGCTGGGCAGGATTCCCAGACGACCACTTTTGCAGTTCCTTCCTGCTCCTTCCTCAGAACTTGAGCTGGACTGAAAAGCATGAATGCCTGAGTTTGAGCTGCCTGTGCGCATGCCTGCAGGGTAGAGACAAGAGTCCAGTTCTTTCTTCACTGCCCTCTCCAGTTTTGAGTCACTTCCTGGAGGAAGAAGGACCCTCTAATCTTGGGGTGAACTAGCCACGGCTTTGAGAAGCCCGTTTTCTTACCCATGCTGTTGGCTGACACTCTGGTCCTGCGGGATTTGCCAGGAATGGGCAGAGCTTGCCAGAGACCAGTGCTGGTGTTGGAGGCAGACTGCACAGGGAAGGGGCAAAGGGAGGGAATTTATGCAACCAACTGGGGGAGAGGTGGGGCAAGGGGAAGGACCTGGCTGCCGTCCAGGGTAAACTATACAGGGCTGCTGGCCAGGATGCTATCAAGTGACCTGGCCGTTCAAATTACTGTGTGTGTGTGTGCGTGTGTGCACACGTAAATACATCTGTGCCGTTAGTGGGTACCTATGTATGTATTAAGTTTGTGTGCCTGTGTAACATTCTCCCGTGGGTTTCCATGCGTGTACCTTTATGTTGGTGTCTGCGTGGGTGTGATTTGGTGTGTGCCTGTGTCTGGATGTGTACGTGCTTGTGTGTGTCCATGTGAACAGATACCATGAAAGGGATGTGTTTCTATGTCTGCAGTCACATGTTCCCGTGCTTTCAAATGCTCATCTATGTGTTTGGCCCTGTCCGTGGACATTTTGGGGTACCCAGGGCTGTGGACCTGTTTGTTCCTACTTCTACATCCAAGGCCAGCTTTTTCTTAAGATTGCCCTCTTTGTCCAGATGTCTATGCTCCAAAAGGCACATTCTTGCTCACCCAGACCCCTCGTCCATGTCTTTCCGCAGCAGCTGCTCAACAGAGCCCAGGTGGGAGGGAGAGCCTAGGTTCCACTTTTCCCAGAACTGCTCCTGAGCCTTGAGTTTAGCAGTGGGAGAAAGCCCAGTGGCTGTTATAACTGCCAATTACCCTCATAACCTCAGGAGGTGAAAGTGGACTTCCTCCCACTAGTCTGAGGATGGGTCCTCTGGGGTCTGGATGCAGGGTCAGAAAGAGGTCACCAGATGCTGCTGTCTCCAGCTGGCCTGTGACAGAAAACACTCTGGGGCACTGCCTGTCGTGGGGTGGATCCTCTAGCTTGAAGTGTGTCTGCTCAGGTAGTTAAGCATGTGGCTGTGACATGCAAGGGACAGGCACCCCGCCNCTGAGAAACTCTTAATGGCTTCTCAATGCAGCCTTGAGGCCTGACCCTGTTACCCCTTCTGGGTCTGCCCTCCATCCGGGAAAGCTGGTGTCTGAAGGCCTACAGCAAAGAGGTCGAAGTGGTCTCCACCATGGAGCCAGGGGCTCCGTGTCTCCTCAGCATGGACTGTCCACTCAGGGAAACCCCTGTCCACACTCTTCAGGGAATCTGGTATCTGCAGAGGCCACTTTCATCTTAGAGGAAAGCTGTGGGGTGAGGTGACATTTGGACTCGAGGTCACCAGCAGAGATAGCTGTAGGGACAGTTAGAAGGGAAGACAGCCTCTGTGGGGAGGACTAGAGCTGAGGTGACAGAGGCCTTGTAAGCCATCTTTCTCTTCTGAAGGAAGAAGCCAGAGTCCAACTGAAAGGCCTGAGAGGAATTTCTCTGGACTAATTCATCATGTATAGGTATGGGATGTAAATCCATGGCATGGAAGGAAAGAGGCAGAGGAAGGAAGCGGGTGGGGTGGGGCAAATAGGCTCGGTGCACCGGTGCGCTGCCATCCATCCTTCGGGTTCCTAGCAGAAAGTTTATGTCCCCACCAAGAAGGTTCCTCTGACTAGCTGTGGCACTGTACAACTATAATCCCAACAAGAAGTCAGAGGCCAGCCTGGTCTACATAGTAAGTACCAGGCTAGACCTTCTGTGCCTTTAAGGTGTAAGCTTCCAAACCTGGACTTTCCAAAAGTTAATTTAAAAAGATTTAAGTAGGAGCTGGAGATATAATTATTTGAGATCACTTGCTGCTCTTGCAGAGGAGGTTCAGTTCCCAGCACCCCACAATGGATGACTCACAACCACCTTTACTCAAATTCCAGGAATCCTAAATGCTCTCTTCTGGCCTCTACAGGCACATGGTGCACACATATACATAAAATAAATACGTAAATATTTTTCAAAATGACTTAAGGAGGTGAAGAATATCAACACAAACGTCACTCAACCCCTCTTGGCTCTCTGTCCTGTCATCTTCACCATTCACAACCAGACAGACAGACAGCAAAGCTGGCCTAGTGTGTGCACCTGCCCAGGGCTGCTTCCAGGCTTTTCCAGCTCTCTGCCCTCCACACTCCTCTGTGAGGCCTGCCTCCTCTTCCTGAGGATTCTCTCACTTCCTCTTTACTCTCTAGGCTTGAGCCATGCTGGAGAGTAAACCGTTTTCCTGCTGTGAGCTGCAGGGGCTGCAGATCCCAGTAACTGCTTCTCAGGGGCGGAAGGGCTCTGTCCCCAATCTCTAGCCCAACCAGTCTGCTGGAGCAAGTAGTAGTTACCGCGAGTGGTGGTGTCTAGAGATAACCCAGATCTTCAAGACAGAGGAATCCCACCCTGGTCCTCTCAAGTCAATAATTCCAAAAGAGGCACTAGGGTTTGTTTGTCCCTGAGTCTGTTTTGACAACAGTTCTTTCAAAGCCCTGAACTCTGACCTGGCAGCTCTTGGCAGTGTCTCCACGGTGTCACCACTAACTTCTGCCTTCTGTTTCTCATTGACCTCTTACTTGAGAGCTGAGGAGCTGTTTTAGGGGAAGTTATCCCAGTCCAGGCAAGGGAGAGGCAGTCAAGGGAGAGAAGCCAGCTGCTAACAGGGCCTTGGGCTTCCAGAGTTGGGATGGAATGACCTTTCCTGGGGCTGCAGGGCCTACTAATTTTGCTTCTCAAGAACTGAAAAGCTCCCCTGTCTGGTTGCCCTTCTGTAACCAGAAGCTAACCAGACTGATTGAGTCTTCACAGCGAATGGTGGTGGCTAGGGGGTGCCCAAAGCTGACCTGTGTGCTGCCACCATGCCAGTGACCCATCCCACAGTAATGTGCATGGAAGGCCAGGGGATGGGCCAGCATTTGTGTCTGTTGATTCTAACCCCAGGCCATGGCAGCTTTGGAGGATGCAGGGTGTTCTTTGGCCCTGGGTTGGGAGAACAGGAAGTGGAGGCCCTGACTTGGGGGCACTCTGCGGGAGGTCAGGCTGCTCTTGGTGCACCCCTTCCAACCCATCTTCAGCCAGATTCTTTGGGCCCATTAAACAGGTTTCAAGACCTCTGATAGCTGAGATGGGAAAATGTTGAAAAACAAAACCAAGTTAAACCCAGTGAAGGGAAGGGAGAGAATGCTGCTCTCGCGTTGGTGCAGACCTGCAGGCTGAGTGCTGAGGATCATATGAGTTCAGGGTCTGGAGAGGATGGTGGCTGTTCTCGGTTGTCACCTTGACTACTTCTGCAGTTAACTAAAGCCCAAAAGTGGAGGGGCACACCTGTGAGGGACTTTTGCTAAATTTGAAGTGGGCAGATTAACTTCTAATCCAGATGTTTGCGGTGGGAAGACCCGCCTTTAATCTAGATCTTTTGAGGTGGGAAGACCCACCACTAATCTGAACCAAGCTCTTTGCTGAAAGCCCATATAAGGATAGGGAAGAAGGAACTTTGGTTCTTTGTTTGTTCGCTCTCTCTTGGGGCCTAAACTGCATTAAAATGGAGAAAGCTAGAGGCCAAACTTCCATTGCTGGCTTCTTCCTGAACACAGGTGCAATGTGACAAATTATCTCAAACATCTGTCACCTTGACTTCCCTGCCATATTTCTTTATCCTTTTTAAAGATTTATGTTATGTGTATGAATATTTATCTGCATATATTATATGTGGTAGTTTGAAAAGAAAATGATTCCCCAAAGGGAGTGGCATTGTTAGGAGGTATGGCTTTGTTGGAGTAGGTATGGCCTTGGAGGAAGTGTGTCACTGTGGAGGTGGGCTTTGAGGTCTCTTTTGCTCAAACTACACCTGGTGAGACAATTCACTTCCTGTTGCTTATGGATCAAAATGTATTTCTGGTTGTCCTGGAACTTGCTTTGTAGACCATGCTGGCCTCGAATTCAGAGATCCTCCTGTCTCTGCCTCCCAACTGCAGGAATTAAAGGCATGCACCATTGCACCTAGGCCTCTCTTTCCCTTTAAAAAATTAACTAGTTAATTAATTAATTTCTGAGGCAGGGTTTCTCAGAAATCTCAGAACTCACCATGTAGACCAGGCTGGCTTTGAACTCAGAGATCTGCTTGCCTCTGCCTGCCAAGTACTGGGGTTAAAGGCAAGTGCTACCATCACCCAGCTTGATTTATTTCTATTTCATGTGCATTGGTGTTTTGCCTGCATGTATGTCTGTGTGAAAGCCTTAATCCCCTGGCACTGGAATTACAGACAGTTGTGGGCTTCCATGTGGGCGCTGGGAATTAAATCCGGTCCTCTGAAGCAGCCATTGCTCTTCATCACTGAGTCATCTTTCCAGACCAACCCTTCCATTCTCAAGCTGCCTTTGGCAGAGTATTTGTCATAACAGGAGAGTAAGTAAGGCACCTTGTAAGAGTGAGGGTATGAGTTTGCTCTCCAGCACTGACAAAAAAGCCAATGTCAAGCTGCACCTTCATACAAAGGTGGACACATATGACCACACATACACATGAACACTCAAATGTGCAACAGGATACAGGGAGAAAAAGGAATAATTGGCTTACATCAGCCCATTTAGTCTTTGCTATAGCGTGTAGATAATCTTCACGTGAGGAATCTAAGGCCCCTGACAGGGTCAAGGTCATGGGCAGATTGCTGAGCAAGATAGCCACCAGCTTCTCTGACCCTGGGACACACAGTTCTTGCAGCCGGACATGCTGTCTGTGTTTCTTTCACTTCATTTGTTTGGGGGGAATGGAAGAGTGGGAGGTGGGAGATCCTGAAAGAATACTAAAACCACACGGGTTTGTTTCTTTCTCTGTCCCAGGACAGACAGCCTGATACACGGAGAGGGGACAGAAGTGAAGAAGCAGTTGTGTACAGGACTGAGAAAGGAGATTCTCCTAATGGGTGGAGCAGTGAGGTCCAGACACACACACACACACACACACACACACACACACACACACACACACACA
>LOEQ01011001.1:16657-33145 GCA_001685075.1 Bramus lutescens
GTGATAGATATGGGTCTATTTTCATTCTTCTACATGTTGATAGCGAGTTATGCCAACATCATTTGTTAAACATGCTTTCTTTTTTCCATTTGTTTTTTTTTTTTGCTTCTTTGTCAAAAATCAGGTGTTCAAAGGTATGTGGATTAATATCCGGGTCTTCGATTCAGTTCCATTGGTCCTCCTGTCTGTTTTTATGCCAATATCAGGCTGTTTTTAGTACTGTAGCTCTGTAGTAGAGTTTGAAGTCATGGTTTTTTGTTTTTAATGACTCACAAATTTTAATTAGGGTTGCTTCCATGACCATGGGTATGATGTTATTCACTGGAGCATGGGAAACTTACAGTAGCTTTACCACTGGAGAAAAACAACTTCTCCTTCCTTAACCACTATTAACTGTCAAAAGTTTCTAATATATAGGTATAAATGTGAATATTTAAGAGACGTTTTGATAATACAGCCATTTAGCAAAGCATCAGTAGTAGGTTCCCATCTAGTCCCTATGACCTCCTCATTCATGAGCTTTTGATTTACAATGCCAATCATGAGCTCCCTTCTGTGGGGCAGGTCTCAAATCTAACTGGAAAGCAATTGAGCATCTTCCTAACTGTCATACCACTACCACGCCAACAGGCACATCTTGCCTGGTAGATTGGCATTACAGGTCAAAGAGGTCACCGCTAAGTAAGGTTTTTCTCCTTTAGCAACCTGGATAGCATCTTCCAGCACTGTGAAAGGCAGCTGGCAGGAAAGAAGCTTCCAACTCAACGCCAGTTTGATTTCTCTCCATGTCGTACAACCAAAGTGTGCAGTATCTTCAGCAATATGGTCTTACCATCTAGTTCTTGTTGGGAACTAAGCGACTGATACTATGGTAGTAAGAGATAAAGCCTAGTTGGAGGAAGCAAGAAGGGTATCTCGTTCCTCCCCTCAGAGGCGGGGGAGGACAGGGTGGTTGGTGCTGCTTGGCAGCCAACAGGAGGTAAATACCCCTGCTCCGGTACATCTTCCCTGTCTAGTCTCAGGACCACAGTGATGGGGCCAACTACCCTTTGGGCAATTGAAGCCACTAAAATCATGATCTCAAAAATAACTTTCCTCTTTTAAGTTGTCCTGAACTATTTGTCACAATTATGAAAAAGGTGACTAATATAGTACTTTTTAATTTTTTTTAAATCAGTCTTTGAATCCTCATTACAATTTCCATTCTAGCCCCTATGGTATTCCAGTATCTTCTGCCAGAGCAAAGTTTATGGTCACTCCAAATTCCTACTTATGTATGATTAATTACTTTAGTTTATGAAACATTAGTAACCCTCTTTCACGTGCCTTTCCTTCCTACCTTGAACTAGGTATTCTACCTTAAACCTGTATTCTCCTAATGGTTTTATTCCTTTACTTTTCTCTGTCTTCAGTCTCCTATTTCTTCCTAAGATCAAAACTAGATTTCTTCCTTTTCTTGTGCAGGAAAGTCCAATCCAACCGTTTCTTTCTTTTTTTTTTTCAGGATGAAGAGATGAATATGAAGAGCCCTGCCTTCTCTTCCAGATGACCTTAAATTGAGTCTCAGTGGATCTGATGCCCTCTTCTGGCCTCTGCAGGCACTGCACACAGATGGTGCACAGAAATACATACAAGCAAAATATCCATGCACAATTTTTTTTAAATTTTCCCTGCATGCTTCCTAAAATCTTTGTCTTTGGGTCACTTCTTTCATCTTAAGTGTTTTATTGACATATTTTCTTAAAGATAGTTCAACAACTCAGTACAAGAAAATATCTTAGGTGTGATAATATACATCTATAATCATAGCACTTGGGAAGTAGAAACAGCAGGATTAGGGGTTCAAGGACAGCAGCCTACACATAGAAAGAAGAGCTACATCACAAGTTAGAGGGCAGTCTGGGCTACATGAGCTCTTGGTAAAAAGAAGAGGAAGGCACAGCAGTGGTGGCACACACCTCTAATACCAGCACTCAAGAGGCAGAGGCAGGGGGATCTCTGAGTTCAAGGCCAGCCTGGTCTACATAGCCAGTTCCAGATAGCCATGGCTATGCATAGATATCCTTCTCAGAAAAAAAAAAGTGGAGGAAAAGGAGGAAGAGGGAGTTAGAATACAGCTCGGTGGTAGAGGGCTCACTCAGCATATTTTAGGTTCAGTTATCATCACTGGAAAGAAGGGGTGGAGGTATTTGAACCATTAGTTGTTACTTCAAGAAAGAATTCAAACCAGGGGGCTTTTGTGGAGTAAGTTTCTGGATAATTGGTGAGGTAAATTAATGTTCTTCATCTATAGACTTATGTAAAGAGCTAGCCTGGCCTCTTTAATAAGCTTAGAGAAGCCAAGTGGATTGCCTAACTTTAGAAAGAAATTGGTAACAACATAAAAACTGGTGTTGCAAGGAGGGGCCGCTTGTTCGTCCCAGCTGTCCGGCTAGCTTAGCCTTGAAATAACCACACAGGAACTATACTAATTAAATCACTGCTTGGCCCATTAGCTCTAACTTCTTATTGGCTAACTCTTACACCTTAATTTAACCCATTTCTATTAATCTGTGTATCACCACGTGGCAGTGGCTTACTGGGTAAAATTCCCAGCATCTGTCTCCAGCGGCTACATGGCATCTCTTCATTCCATCCTTCTTCTTCTTCCCAGCATTCAGTTCCATCTTCCCTGCTTACCTAAGTTCCGCCCTATCATTAACCAAGAAAAGCAACACAGAGACAGAAGGGTCCCACACCAAACTGGGATTCTGAATTTTTGTGGAGAGTTCCCTGAAACAAACAACAAACCCTTTTGACTTGACTACTGCCAGAATATAGGTTGTTTTAGGTTTAAAAATTCATTTCAAAATGAACTCCTTACCTGAAGGGGGATGGATAAGGTAGAAGGATTGATACAAAATAGAGTTAGGAAATAATGGCGACATCAAAGTGTAAACAGGGATGGGAGTGGAGAAATCAGGGAGAAGATAGGGTGCAGAGAAGGGTTATCCAAAACTAAAGGTGTAGGAAGAAGTCACATGAGAATGTACTACTTTATATGCTAATTTTAAAACATAAAAAAAAACCACAAGACTTCAAGTATAGATGGAATTCATGGTAGTAGATGATGCCAACCCCAGAAACCATAGGTTTCTAAACTGAAATCTCAAGGCTGTGTGTAGGCCACCTCCCTAGGAGTTGCTGACCAGGCATGCTCCGGAGGTCCCCAAAACTATCCCAGTTATGGCCATTGCCCTTGGTTGCCCACCAGACCCCATACAACTTAGTTACAGCATACAGAGAAGATATGCTGGAACTGAGCAGGATGTTGCTCTCTGCTGGCTAACCTACAAGTACCAAAAGTGTTAGGAAGGCAGCTAGAAGGAAAAGCTACCAACAGTCTTTCCTAGCTTTGGGCTTTTCAAGAAGTGTTTTATTAGCACAATAATGGAACTGTTACTGGGTTCAACAACTGACTTTGGGTTATGTCTGAGGCCCAGTCCATAGAAAGGAATTGGTTCCTAATAGTGTAACTATGGTCAAAGACCCATTGCTGGGGAGGTCATAGGCACTAGGAGTGAAACTAGTATTTTTGCTTTGATAAATAGCCATGTTTTTGAACTGCCTCCTGAGTATATTTATACCCCTGGACTAGGGCAGGCCTCCGCCATCATCTAAGAAGCCTCAAATGAAAAGCAGCTAATGCAGAGACCAGGGGCTGGTCGAGGTCCTGGGGGAAGCGACTGTTGAATGCTCAGACTTAAATGGGACAACCATATCTTTCCCTCCAAGTTTCCAGGAACATTGTAGAAAAGGGAGCTGGGAGCTGTGAAGCTATATGTTATGAACAAGACACCGTCATAGCTTTGTACTTACAACAGTTGTTGCTGTTCACAAAGGGCCCACACAGACTGAGCTGTAAACATGCAGTCATGGGTGGGAGAGGGGCTCACAGTACCCCCACCCCACCCAGAGGAGCAAATGGCAATCTAGGGCTAGTGCGCCAAAAGAAAGTATTGTCTTCAATGAAGAAGCTACTGACCAATTAGCCATTTTCCAGTGGGTAGCTTCACACCCATGACCTTGTGAGTAGCCTGGATTAAATCCAAGGGGTCACAAGACAAACACGGAAACAAAGCAAAGGGGCATGGGAAGAAGAACCGGTAAGGTGGATGGATCAGCAGTTAAAGATGCTTGCTGTTAAGCCTGCTGGCCTGGGTTTGATCCCGAGACCCACTGGGCGGAAAGAGAACTGACTCCTGAACGTTGTTGTCTGACCTCTACATGCACACTTGCTACAGACGCCTCTCCCAACACAATTAATTGATTATTTAATTAATTAATAACTAATTCACAGAAAAAAAAAAGCAAAGCAGAAAGACATGGAAGCAAGGCAGGGACTTGGCGAAAGTGGGGAAACAGTGAGACACGGGCTGAAAGTGGCAGGATGGGTTGACATGAATGTGTTACACATGAGGGAACCTGCCAAGGAATAAATTAATTTTTAAAGTTAATGAATTAAAAGGAGCTCTGCCATTTAGTCCCTCAACCTTAAAACGATGAAAAGTAGATGACCACAGTCATCAAGCACCAATCTGGAAGCCCTTTTTCTGACTATAAATAAAAATTAAAATAACAACAATAATAAATAGGTTAACTGGGGTCATCCAAGAAGCAGATGCCAAAACTGTGCTGAGAAGATGCCTGTGAGAGAAAAAATCACAAGAGCTGGAGAGAGCAGGGAGACTGTGATGGAGATCTGACCCCTGGGAGAAAGAGAGGAAAGGCAGGATTAGATTAGCTGGGTCTCAGACTGCTGTGTCATTCTAAGAAAGTTTCAGCCAGGCCACTGGGGAGTCATCAAGTCAAAGGCACCCATCAAAGGAGTCTGCATCTTACAGGCAAAGGCCTACATTAATATTTATGCCACCCTGAGTACCGGCTAGGAAAGCCCCATTAAAAGTACAAACACAATGGTGAATTCAGAGACCAGCTGCTAAGTCATCCATCACTTAGACTTTCTCAAAACAAAGGATTTGAGCAGTGTCCTTTCTCACTACCTCAATAAAAAAGATTTTAAAAGCAGAAACCACATTTGGATAAAAATATTCATTATACATCTTTCCTCATTATGTTGATATGGAAACAAACTAAGCTATACTAACTGGAGCAGAAAATGAACAGTAAAGTTGATGGTATTCAGAGCAAACCATCTAAATTATGAATAAAGAAAAACATCAATGAAGAGAAGCGCTGATAAGCAATATAATATAAATGGAATCGGAGATCCCCCCAAAGAGGAAGAAACAAAAACTAATTGGAAAAATTAATAGCTTAAAATATTTCAAATTTGATAAAACTCCAAACAGAGCCATCTAAGGTGCTCAGTGAACCTCGGACAAGAGAAATATAATGCAAACTGAACCAAGTAACAAGACCAAACAGAAAAAAGAAGAGCTATAAAAAGAAAGTCTCAGAAGTAACCTAAGGAAAAAAGAAAATGGCAAACAAGGGAACTCACGGAGGTGGGAAGATTTGGGAGGGCAGAGGTGCAAAATTCCAGTAAAGCACAATGTTAATTCAGGAAAGAGAAAAAAATCTTTAAAGACTTAAGGAAAGTAAAAATGAAAACACTAAGTCTAAAGTTCTATCCAAAGAATATATACCAGGAAAACAAATAAAATTTTTGCATGGAAACCAAAAGAATTCATGACTAGAAGACATACACTATATGCATTGTTAAAGGAAGTTCTTGAGGCCAAAATTAAAAGATTCCAGATATAAGTTCAGATATATACAAAAGAATTAAGAGCCCTGAATCTAATCTCACCTAGCAATGGTTAAAAACAAATCTCAAAGTAGTCAACAATTTCCAAGTAAATTAGTTGTACACTTGAAAGTATTTAAAGAAGTGCAAAAAGTTCAAATCTAAAATTTTATATTGTCATGATATCTGACATCCAATAAAAAACTATCAACTATGTGGGGCTGAAGAGGTGGCTAGGAGCGCATATTGCTCTCCCAGAAGACTCTAGTTCATTTCCCAGCACCCACATTAGGCAGCTCAGAACTGCCTGTAACTCCAGCTCCAGGTGATCCAGTGCCCTCTTCTGGACACAACAGGTACCTGTACTCACACATGAACATACAGCTTCTGCTCTGCACCCCAACACACACACACACACACACACACACACAATTAAAAGTAATTTTTTTTAAATTTTCTTAAAACTGGTGCTAAAAAGAAAGCTATTTAGTGACCACAGGAAAAAAGCCTAGGAAGTACTAAAGAAAGACAAGAGTGACAGCTGTCAGGAGACTGTGGAAGGAGCAACGATCAGCAGCATCGATCAACCTAGAAGTCTAGACTCTGAGGATAACTTCCAAAAACAACAGTTTCATACGTACAAAACCAGAAAGAAGTCATCATTAGCATACCAGCACTACAATAAATGTTACAGAAAACCCTTCAGAAAGAATGAAAATGGTGACAGGTGCTCTAGTCAGGAGTGACACAGATACCTCTGAGCCTTCCCCTTACCTTCTCCAGAAGCGCCCAGGTGGGGACTCTGAGGATGCCAAGGAAAACTTCAGAGCCACCTCTAGTGAACTCTAAGGGCTTTTCCTGTTTTCCCTTTTAAACAAGGCTATTTTAGAACATATGTTCTCTTAGGTAGGACACACATTAAATAATAGCAATAGATGAGTGTGTTAATTTGAATGAAATGTCTCCCATGGGCTCATGGATTTGAACACTTGGTCCCCAGTTGGTAGCGCTGTTTGGGGAGGTTTAGGAGATGCAGCCTTGTTGGAGGAAGTATGTCACTAGAGACGGACTTTGAGGGTCTAAAGACTCACACCACTTCTAGTTGCGGCCTCTGCTTCGTGCTTGCAGTTCAAGTCGTGAGCTCTCAGCTTCCCGCTCCAGCGGCCATGCCTCCCCTCCATGATGGATTCCCATCTCTCTGCAGTCACAAGCGTAAAAGACCTCTTCCTCCTGTAAGCTGCGTCTGGCCTTGGCTTTTTATCACAGCAACAGAAAGGTAGCTAGGGGGATGAGTTAGGGTTTTACGATACTAATATTAACAATAACTTAGTGAGGTGATAATCCAAAACTGTCTTTTTCCAATAGTCGTGGTATAGACAAAGTATTGTTAAAATCATTAGTAATCAGGGATATGGTGAGGGAGTCAGAAAGGAGCGAATGTTTGCTAGAGCTCAATCAGGGGAAAAGATGATAACAAAAATCTCAGCAGTTGTAGTTAAAAGTATAGTGAAGGTGATTCTTGGGAAAGAATGCTGGGGTATTCCCTCCGTGAATCTATGTAGGGTTATGTAAATTTGGAGCTCATTCTTCTCTTCTGAATCTCAGTTTCCTCACATGTATAGCTAACGGCTGGCTCTGTGAGCCTGTGCTTCTATGAACATGGCTGAAGTTAGACGTCTGACCACTTTAAATCCTTCTCAGTATGACGAGGTGAGTGGGAAATCCCCACAACCCCAAAATAACCGTCACTAGTGTAATTCGAAAATGAAAATCCATATCTTGCATTTGAAAATCTTTTCAATGCCAGGCATGGTGGCTCACGCCTTTACTCCCAGTACTTGGGAGGCAGAGACAGAGGATCTCTGTGAGTGTGAGGCCAGCCTGGTCTAAAGAGTAAGTTCCAGGATAGCCAGGACTACAAGGAGAGATCCTATCTCAAAAAATAAAGAGAAAGAAAGGAGGGAGGGAGGGAGGAAGAAAGATCAGATCTCTTCAAAGCTGAATGGGGGGAGGGGTGTCAAAGAAGCCTTGAGTGATTGTATAAAAAGCAGGTGACATCCTGAGTGAACGTGTATTATTTGACATGAGCACAGTAGTCTCAAGAACTCAATGTCTCAGATTCATGGGAATGGCAAAACCTTACTCCATGTATGAGTCTCAGAGGGATGACAGAACCTTCCTCTGGTCCTGTGTGAATGTTAACATTGGTCCAAGTGCAGATGTTGACAGTGTAAGCAAGTGTGAGTATTTATAAATGATTGACCAGTGTGTGCAAAAAGTAGTGTAGTTTCTCGTCCCAGATGTATATAACCTGAAACTGCTGCCTCCAGAAGCCTCCTCCCCAGACAAGCTACCTCCTCCCTCTGTGCTATACATAACAACGGTATGAGGTTGCAGGTTGTGGGGTGGAAGTTGATGCCACTCCATCAGAGTGTGCATGTCTCATGTAATCCAGCTTTTCTGTATGTGTGTCTGTCCTTTATTCATTCCCTCACCACCCCAGTCAAGGGCCCGAGCCACACAGGATGCAGTAGCCAGCAAAGGGACTCCGTGGGCAAAAGCGCTTACCATGCAAATCTGGCAGCCTGAGTTCAAGGCCTGGAGCACACAGTGGAAAAAGAGAAAGAACTCCCAAAGATGTCTTCTGACCTCCACACGTTTGCACACAGCATACGTACATACATGTGTTCTCTCTCTCCGCCCCCCCATACACACACACACACACACACACACACACACACACATTGTCAGGGTCCAGCCCTGACATAAATCATTTCTTGTACCTGAGTGGAGGTGTAGAAATAATTGGGACACAGTTTACATGGTAATATTAGGAGGAACCTTCAAAAACACATACTCACACACCTCACACACAATGATAATAAATAAAAGGGAAAAAATTATTTATTTATTTATTTATTTTTGTTTTTTCAAGACAGGGTTTACCTGTTTAACAGTCCTAGCTGTCCTGGAACTAGATCTTGTAGACCAGGCTGGCCTCGAACTCACAGGGATTCACCTGCCTCTGCCTCCCGAGTGCTGGGATTAAAGGCGTGTGCCACCATGGCCTGGCCCAAGAAAAAATATTTTCAAACTGTCCACATAATACATTGTTCCAGAACACATCAAATTATAGTTCATAGATATAGGGTTTGGTAGGGAGAGCAGTGTCAACTACAAATTGATGGCACTGAGAAATTTTTTTACAGACAGTATCTCACTCACTATGTAACCTGAGCTGACCTCAAACTGTCATCCCTGAGCTGAGCGCTGGGGCTCCAGTGTGTACCACCATGCCAAGCCCAGGGAACATCCAGCATAGTAGAGTTGTTCAGTATCTTGATCACAAGGGTGGCTTTATGACTGCATTCCTTTGTGAAGACCTATAAAAGTACATACGATAAGCTTGCATTTCAATGTGCTGAAATTCAAAATGAATGGTATTTTTCAACAACTCGAGCAGCAGCACCAGTGGTGATTTCATATCTATCTTTTCTAAGCTTGTGTTATTTTAATATGCCCTAGATAACTTTCCAGGTATTAAATTTAAGTTTTACTTTGAGCATTTAGTCTCTTAAGAGAATCTCGATTACTTTAAACATAAAAAAGGTTTACTGTAAAATAAATGCATCCTTTTAAAACTATGCTCATTGTGTTTTCGGAAGCATTGTGGGGTGGAGACATGGCTCAGTGTTTTTTAGCACTGACTGCTCTTCCAGAGGACCCGGGTTCAATTCCCAGAACCTACATGGCAGCTCACTACCATCTGTAAATCCAGTTCCAGGGGATTCGATGCCCTCCTCTGGTCTCTGCAGACACCGTGCACAGAGGTGCACAGACATGCATGCAGGCAAACATTTGCACACATAAGATAAAAATTAAATGCCTTTAAAATCGTTGTTAAAAACACTTACTAAAAGCCAGGCATAGTTGTGCATGCCTTTAATCCCCACACTAGGGAGGCAGAGGTCGGCAGATGTCTGTGAGTTTGAGGACAGCTGGCTTACAGAATGAGTTCCAGAATAGCCAGAGCTGCATAGTAAGAACCTGTTTCAAAGGAAAAAAGAAAAAATAAAGAAAAGAAAACAAAAAGAAAAAGAGAAAAACACCTATTGAGGTATACTTTACATATCATATAACTCTCCATGCAGAATCGGGTGAATTTAGAGTTTTTTGTCATCATCTCAATTTAATTTTTGATCACTTCATCACCCCATAAAACCCTCATGCCCATTTTTCAGTTTAACAGATTTCCAAAAAAAGGAAAAGGCAAGCAGGCCCAATGACAAGCTTGCTATCATAGAATGGCCCAATTTCTAGCCCCAGAAGGTCGCGGCCAGCCAGGCTCACACTCCTCCATAAGGTCTGTTGAGCTGTCACTGTGCCTAGCAGGGCAACAGAGGGATGGGAGAGTGACTGCCTTAGTTAACAACTCAATTCACCCTTGCCCAGGTCTACACATCATACAACTATTCTTCACCTTGAAGCGCTGACGCTTTCGTGGGCCCTCCATATGCCCAAACTTCAGAAAGTCCCAACTCCAGCACTCTTGAAATTTTGTGAAACTCAAAAGTAGCTCTGTTGGGCAGGGGGGAGGGGAGACGTGTGCCTATGACAGTGTCTAGGATTGATGATTGCATTAGCAGGCAAGGAAAACAGAAATTTGAAGCAAATAGAAGAAAGCTGGAAGCATTAAAACAGCAGGGAGGCCAAGGGATGGAGCACTGCTTTCAAGACAGGCGGAGAGCTGGAGTATGGCCAGGAGCGTGTCTGGGTTGAAAACAAAAGCACAACAGACTAAGACGCTCGCTGATGCTAATGGAAAGGTTCGGGCAACTGCTTAGAGCCACTCAAGGCAGAACGTTTTGTGTCAACTGAGTCCAGACGGCCTACCAGTGACGTGAACCAAAGCAACTGCTGTGTAATTAAAACAGAATCTAAAATTAGGATTGCTTACGTAATCCCATCGGATGAATGTCACACTTTCTACTAAGTGGCTAATAACTTGCATGGCTGGCACTTGTATGCAGCCTTAAATGCGTGAAAAAACCAGGGAAAGTTCGTTAATTCCCTAAGCCACCAAAGGTGTCAAGGAGAGCATATATATACAGGGTGTCTAGAAACTGTCGCCTGGAAACAACATTGTTAGGTCTGGAGTCATGGGTTTGTGACATATATTATCACACAGGATCTGTTGTCACTCACTTATGTATGGCTTATTTTATTCATTTAGGCAGGGTCTTAGTTTTCTGTTCCAGGCTGGCCCTAAATTCCTGGGCTCACACAATCTCCTTGCCTCAGCCTCTTATTTAGCTACCGACACATGTCTGAACTCTTAATAATGTTTTAACAAAGGACTCTGCTCTGCTTTCATCTTGGCGGTTTCGTAGCCAGCTGTGAGGCCCATTCACACCTTAGGAGACAAGGAGCAGGAGACAAGAGCAGTAGCAATGGGCACACACCACAGTTGTACAACCTTGTCGGGTCTGAAAGCCCTTTCATGCACTTCTCAATTGACCCTTACAATTTACCTACTCAAAAAGAAAAAGAAATTAGGAACACTGGTAATTTGTCCAAGGACACAGACTGAGAAAATTTTAGAAGGAGATTACCAACTATCTATCTGGTTTATCTTTCCCATGTTTCCGAGTTTGTTTCTCTGCTGCTGTAACAAGAACATCAACTGAAAACAGCTTGGAGAAGGGAAGGGTTTACTTGACTTCCAGGTTGTGGGTTACATCAAGGAAAGCCAAAGCAGAAACTCAAGCCAAGAACTGAAGCAGAGAACACAGAGGAATGCTAGTGACTGCCTTGCTCTCCATGGCTTGCTCGGCTTGCTTTTTCATACAACCCAAGACCACCTGCCTAGGGATGGCACTGCCCATAGTGGGCTGGGTCCTCCCACATCAATCATTAACCAAGAAAACTAATTCCCACAGACCACTCTGATGGAGGGAATTCCTCAGTTGGGGGCTCCCCCTTCCCAGGTAATTCTAGATTGTACCAAGTTAACAAAAACTAACCAGTTCATCATACTTCATTTTACAAACACAAAAGCATGAAAAAAACTAAGAAAACAGGCTTCTTGCTTCTACTCCAGGGTTTCACTGGCCACCCCATAGCATGGGGAAGTAAGAACCAACCATGAGTTGCTTGAGGCTAATGTCATGTGTTATATGGTGTAGCATGACCAGAATGGTACCCAATGAGTGTCTATAAAAGTGCTATTTTTTAAATACTTTTTTTTTGTGGTGGAGGTAATGTATAATGTATAATGTGGTGGATATGTAACCCAGGGCCTCACACTGCTGGGCAAGCACTCTACCACTGAGCTACATCTCCTGCCCAATACTTGACCATTTGCATATCTACTACTCCATTTGCATGTCCCAACAAGCTCATATAATAAACAAAACCACTATTGTGCTTTCCTTATTTGTAAGTGAACGAAACATGCGTGCAGAGGTCCATGTCTTGCCCTAGCTCCTCCCAATGACTCCTACAGCAGACTTGCGTGGGCTTTCACCCCTGCTCCTCAGCTCTGCATTTACCCTAAGTAGGCGGCTTCCTTTCCTGTTTCTCCTTAGGTGGATCTGAACTATTCTCCCTAAAGCAGAAAGAAATCAAATGTGTGTTGAGCACGCAGTCTGAACAGCTGCCAGGAGAACATCTGGAGCAATGGCAAAAGAAACCAATGGACACTGAGAGTTCTATATCCACACAGGAAGATGGGAGCAGAGTCCTGTTGTATTCAGAGAGACACTGAAGTTCATGTGATCCAACACTTAAACAAAATTAAGTCACACACACAAAAAAAAAGAAAGAAAAAAAGCCCTACATTTTCACGCATCTATCTATGACCAGCACTCAGTTTCGACAGGCACTGCTCACTGGATTTCTGTCACAATTCTCTGCTTGGTTACTTAAACCATCCCTTATACTCCTTAAAACAGCACAAGCAGGTGACTCTCATTTGTTTGACTTGGTGGCAGCCCCTCAGAAGGTGTGAAAGGGAACTAGAGTCCTTCTGATCATGCTGATTCGCCTCAAGCTGTCTCGGGGCAGCTAAGAAGCCCTGGGTACTGAGTGTATTGAGGTGTCTTCACTACGCAAAAGCAGCAAAATGACCACAGGGAAACAATAAATGGGGAAAGGAAAAAGAACGGACACACAGTTAGCAATTCCATTACTCTCGCTTTTGCACAGGGAACACGGATGACTCAGACTCCAAAAATCAACAGGAAACTGATAAACAGCAGAGGCGGCAGTGGAGGGGAAAGGACTGTAACTTTTGCTTTGCTTAATAAATTCCCTTAAAAGAAGTGGATCTTCCTCTGCGCTACTTGTCAGCCTACATGGCTCTGAATTCCAGGAATGCTGACAAAACAATGCTCTGAAAAGACGCTCTATGATCTTTAAAGAACCACAGAAGACCTTCCTGGCTTCAGCTTAAAAAGAGATTTCTTTAGGAGATATTTTACTACACCAACCTACAGCCCTCCACTCCACCAACTGAGCTACTAGCCACTAGGATTAAGGTTAGCAGCAGAAATGTCAGGTTGAGCCAGGGCAACCCCAGGCATTCACAGATAAAGGTCAGGTATGGTCAGACAAGACTTCCAGGGCACAAAGGGCAGCTGCTGGGGTCTGCGAGATCCTTTTACTGACTGACAGCTGCAGGCTGCTTTCTTCTAGGGGGTCTTTCTGTCTCGCCAGGGCTACCAAACGGCTTGATTGTTCTACTCTGAAACAACTAAAAACAAAACAAAAATAGAACCTTTTTCAAACTATTTCTATACTGCATAGGAAGTAGGAGGTACCTGCTATGAAAGCAGAATGGGCTGTAACAACAGCCACCACCCCACCCCACCCCACCCCACCCAAAACTATTCCATCGCACAACTAATGCAAGCCGGCATGAAAGGTGAGAAGTTCAGGCTACATTCAGATGAACAAGAAAACTTAAAATCCCTGGTCTCCACAAGCTTAGTCTTAAAACAACAGGAACAACATATAAAGTGCATTTGAAATTTTTGCATTAAACCCATTGCTTTTTATGCTGACTAAAATAAAAATTAATAAAAGAGGCATGTTGCTGGGCACAGTGGTTCAGCACTTAGGGAGGCAGTGCCAGGTAGATAGATTTCTGTGAGTTCTGGGCCAGCCAGTGCTCAAAATGATAATAATTCCCTAAGCCAGTCATTCTCAACCTGTGAGTCGTGATGCCCTTTGGGGAAGTAGAATGACCTTTTCACAGGGGTTGTCTAAGACCATCATATATCAGATATTTATATTATATTATATTATATTATATTACGCTTCATAACAGTAGCAAAATTACAGTTATGAAGTAGTAACAAAAATAATTTTAAGATTGGGGTTGCCACAACCTAAGGAACTGTATTAAAGGGTCACAGCAATAGGAAGATTGAGAACTACATAAGGCCTAAACTCTAATGGCACAGATATTTAAGTCTAATTTCTGAGACACTGTTTTATTGGGTTAACCCTTTATTGATATGAAAAATACCCCTGGAAGCTTCCATTATAAGTTATGATCAAAATTAATAAACTCAAGACAAAAGAAATATAATTACTAAAGGCCAGGACTGGTGGTGCACACCTTTAATCCCAGCACTTGAGAGGCAGAGGCAGGCAGATCTCTGTGAGTTCCAGGCCAGCGTGATCTACATAGCAAGTACCAGACCAAAATTACATAATGAGATCTTGGCACAAAACAAACAAAGTAAATAAATAAATACTAAGGCTGAGTGTTTACTCTGTTCTTACTATTTCTATTTTATTTATCCAGACATTTGTGGAAATACATGTGACTCTGTGTACAGTGACTTAACTTAATCATGAATGCTCAATGCTTTATGCTGTGATCCAGCAGGAAGGAAGGCCTTCTGAGTATTTTATCTCCTGTTAACTGGCAATGATGACCCAGCCACGGACCCAGCCTGAGTACCGCATAAAGCACCTTCTGAGACAGGGTCTCATGTATCCTACACTGACCTGAAATCTTTACGTTAACCAAGAACAACCTTGACTCTCTGATCCTCCTACCTCCACCTCTTGCATGCCAGATTACATATATGTGCCACCAAGATTGGTTTATATGATACTGGGGATCAAACTCAGAGTCTAGGTAAGCGCATTCTTATCTATTAAATCCTAAATTCATTCTTGGATGGTAATAGTGAAGATAAGTGTGAGAGATATCACCCCATATCACTTGAGAGGATCTGACTGATGAGCTTGGAATAGCAAGCTGTCAGTGATGGGAAACCTGGAAAACGTTAATGAACACTTTGCTTGGTCCATTTCAGGGATCCCAGGGCTGTCTGCATTATTATTTAGATCTAATAATTACCCTGCAGTGGATAAGGGCCACAGTTAAGGTTTTAACCCATAATTATTAAAGAAAACACCAGCCTGCCCAGCCCTCTGTCTGTGATGCACTGCTCCCCGGCAGATGTTGAATTTTTATGTGGTGAACTTACCGAGGCTCCGAGGAAAAGCCCTCCCCTCAATGCATGAATGAAGTTTGTCCTCAAGGAAGACTTAGCCCCGTGCAAAATGGAAGCCTTTTGTATCTCTGAAGGCTAGCTGCAAGCTCCAGTCTCCTGCATTCCTGTTGAAAACACTAATTTTATAAGTGAACAAAGGGAAGGTAGCAAGCATCTCTCCTTTGCATCTCTCCCCAACCAGGGCCTCAGTGCAGGACCACGATGACACCATCACTGGTCATAATAACATCCTACTGTTTGTTTGTTCATTTGTTTTTAAACACAGGGTTTTTCTGTGTGACAGCCCTGGCTGTCTGGATCTCACTCTGAAGACAAGGCTTACCTCAGACTCACAGAGATTCACCTGCCTCTGCCTCCCAAGTGCTAGGATTAAAGGCCTGCACCACCTTAGTTCTAATGCTGAGAAATCTTTGAGTAACTTTGGAAGGTTCAGTGACTTCAACACTCACTACATAGCAACTATGTGGACAATGTCATAACAGAACAGAAAGAGTAAGGTCTCTCTGACAAAACGGGGTGCTTTTTGTTTGTTTTTCTTTTTAACGTGTGCATGTGTGTGTGAATCTGTGCATGCATTCATGTGAGGTAAGTGTGCTCACACCAGGGCCCACACGTGCCATGGTGCACATGTGGCCAGAGGACAATTTCAGGTGCCCATCTCACCTTCCACCTTGATTACCTTATTTACAGCAGGGTCTCTTCCTGTTTGTTTGGTTTTTTTTGTTTTGGAGTTTTGGTTTTCGGTTTGTTTTGAGACAGGATTTCTCTGTACAGCCCTAGCTGTCCTTACTCTAGAGACCAGACTGGCCCTGAACTCACAGAGATCCCCCTGGCTCTGCCTCCCAAGTGCTGGCACCCCACCACCCAGAGGCAGGGTCTCCTCTTGTCTTCCCATTATGTATATATAGCCAGGCTAGCTGGTCCTCGGGCTCTTGGGACTTCTCCCTGTCTCTGTCTTTATTCTCATTATATATTTATTGCAATAAATATAAATATTTGAGTGCATCACAGCATCTTATCTGGAATCCATTAAATACAGTAGAAGACCTAAATATCCTTTGTTCTGTCGGCAGTGTTGACAAGAAGTTTCTGGGGAAAGATAATTAATTCAAACAGTATGCACACCGCTGCTTTAATGCTTTGGAATTTTTCAAGATTTATTTTTATCTGTTTAAAGTGTGCGTGTGTGTGTGTGTGTGTGTGTGT
>LOEQ01011002.1:3818-16271 GCA_001685075.1 Bramus lutescens
TATATATATATATATATATATATAAAACATTCCTACCCTAGGTGAGATCCAATAGGACAGAATCTGTTAAGTGGTGAAGAATCAGTTTTAAGTTAAGTAGGTTTTGATTTGCACTAAGAAAACTGAAGCCCAAACTCTGTGGCTCCCCATGCACCTTTCTCTGTATGATTTTACATGATACTTAACAGAGAGTGTTAGATGACCATCATGTGAATTGAGAAATTACTTTTTCTGGAGAACTCAAGCATGCTGCACTTACATTTTATGGATGTGGCTCAATTCTAAGAATGGGGTTGTTGAGAACCCAGTCCCCATCAGAATCTAAACAAGAAAGGAAACTGTCCCTTGAAAGCCTCGAGGTTATACACCTGAGTTGGAGACAGCAACCATTTAACAAGCCTCCACCATGTCATATCCCAGATAACTCAGGAAAAGCGTGACATAGTTCATCAGATAGGCCCTAGTATGAGCATTTTTCTATGTGGACACAAACAATGTCATTTTGACACTCTGGTAAGCTAACTCTAATGTGGGGCTGATCAAAATTTATTAATTATCTAACCTTTGGACTGTGGACACTTTTTCCATCAGAATTCATCAAAATTATATAGGCTATTATTGTCTTTTTGGTGTTCACAAGAACTTGATGGAAAAACTTTATTGCTGAAGACATGCACATTGGATAATAAAAATCAAGCTAGATGTGAAGGAGTTTTCTCCCAACTAGCTCATCATCACAGTACAAAGGCATCAGTGGTCTACTCAGTACTCAGCCACGAATTCTGTGAGTTGCCATAATAACTTGCGAAGAAGGACGTGTCATCTAGTGAAACAAAGCTTGACTAGTATGGCAGTAAAAAGCTGTTTTTATTATTTTTTCACTTCTTAAAAAATTCTTAGCATGTAACCTATTATATATATTTATATAAATATAGAATATTTATATAAACATATATTTATANTATATAAAATAAAATTATTTATTTATAATTGTGGACAAATTTCAAGAAACTCAATTTGGGTGTGTAAAAAATGTCTTCTTTTAAATGATATTATTATTTCTCAAATATTATATTTATTATAATACCAACAATGAAATACAGCATGATTTGGGCTTTCTTATTTACATACTAATATAGCATGCCTCAAGGTGTTGATCTTGGCAATCACAAGGATCATGTTTTTGCAAATGTGAAAATACTTTATATCATTAATTTATTTGTAATCTTTTGTTGTCTTCCTTTCCTTAGGTAAGTCGATTTGTCAAAACTATATTTATTAATCTGTTAAAAGACATTTTTATAACAATATTGTAAGTTATTTTGTATTATATGATGCCAATAAACATGTACTTTTTATTTCTGGTCTTCTGGAATCTATGTTATACTTAGAAGAAACTGCATGCTTTCAAATGATAGAACTATTATTTCATTTTCTCCAAGTATTCCTATATAATTTTGAAGTTCTATTGATATTATGTACTTATTTATTTCATAAGAGTAATTCATTCCTCTACAACTTTATTACATATGTTTGCAATATATATACAATTATCATAACCATTGTCGTCACGTATTCCCTTCCCACTGGCACCCTTCTTCTAACCAGTCTCTCTCCTGCTTTCATGACTTTTGCTTATTTATTTGTGGCCACTACACTTCATTGTTTGCCTGCATAAGCTATTTGTTTATTTTCTAGAAAGGGTCTCTGGTAGCTCAGGCTGCTTACAAACTCTACATAACCTACGGTGAACTTCTCAACTTCCTGCCTATATTTCTCAAGAGCTGAGCTGGGATTGAAGGTAGTGTCCCCATCTCTACCTCACACATACAATTTCAGATAAATTTTTAAATTTAATTTTTTAGATCTTAAAAAAAAATACCAATCCAAATTTCCACTCCCTCCTCGCATCCCATTCCCTCCACACATCCTCTCGCCCCACCCCATCTAATCCTCAGAGAGGGTAAGGCACATTGGTTTGTGGAAGGTCCAAAACCCTCTCTACTATATCTAGGCTGAGTAAGGTATACATCCAAAGAGAATAGGATTCCAAAAAGCCATACATGAAGTAGAGCTAAATCCAAGTACCACTGCTAGTGGCCCCACAGTCTGGCCCAGCCATCCAACTGTCAACCACATTCAGAGGGATTAGTTTGGTTCTATGCTTGCTCCTTCTAAGTCCAGCTGGAGTTCAGTGGATGAACCCTTCATGGTCTTGAATTTTGCATGCAAATGGGTGGAATTAGAAAACACTATCCTGAGTGAGTTAACCCAGACCCAAAAAGATGAATATGGTAAGTACTCATTCATACGTGCATGCTAACTCTAAACAAAGGACATTGAGCCTATAGTTCATGATCCAACAGAAGCTAAGTAATAATGTGAACCCAGAGAAAAACATGTATAGACACACCTGGAGAATGAAAACAGACAAGATCATCTGACAAAATTGGGAGCATGGGAGCTGGGGGAGAAGGAAGTGTAGAGGGGAAAGAGGAAAAGAGAAGGGGAGGGTTGAGGAGAACTTGAGGGAATGGGATAGTCGAGATTAAGGAAGGACAGAGGTGAGAGCAAGGAAAGACATATCTTGATTGAGGAAGCCATTATAGGTTAAAAGAAACCTGGCTCTAAAGAAATTCCCAGGAATCCACAAAGATAACCCCACCTAAGACCCTAAACAATAGAGGGGAAGGGGCCTGATCTTGATTTGCCCTGTAGTCAGACTGATGATTATCTTAAATATCRCCATAGAACCTTCGTCCAGCAACTGATGGAAACAGATGCAGAGACCCACATCAGAGCACTGGACTGAGCTCCAAAGGTCCAGTTGAAGAGTAGAAGGAATGAAAATATGAGCAAAGAGGTCAAGACCATGAAGGGGTCATCCACTGAAACAGTTTACCTGAGCTGATGGGAGCCCACCAACTCCAGCTGGACTGGAAATTGTAGCTATTTTTAAAGAAAATGTAGTTATAAGTGTGTGTGTGTGTGTGTGTGTGTGTGTGTGTGTGTACTTGTATGTGAGTGCAGTTGCTCTAAAGATGGCATCAGATCCTCTGGAGCTGGAGTTACAGGCAGTTGGGAGACCCCCCTTGTGCAGAATGGGACTCAGCTTGGGTTCTCTGGAAGGACAGTATGTACTTTTACTAAATAAGACCTCTCTCACGCCCTCTGTATATGTGAATTAAAGTGTTCAAAGATTTTAGTTAGTCTAGGTTTGGAGTTTTGCATGGTTCCTGGTTGTTGTCATTGTTATTGTTGCTTAGTTTTAGATAGTTTTAGATTTTTGTTATTTTTTTGTTTCTTAATTTAAGATTTTTTTTTAAATTTCTCCTAGTGTGTCTGGGTGTAAACCATATGCTTTTAAAATATTTATATGATTTAGGGTACTTATTAGAGAATGATATGAAATGGGATCACTGAGACCTCTTGAAAGCAAAGGACTTCTTGAACTATAGGGACATCGGAGGACAAAGGTCCTAAAAATATCTATCTTAAACTGCTTCTGGCTCCAGGTTGGAGGGAGGGAGAAAGGCTGTCTGTCATCTTCTCCAGCATTTGGATCAGTTTGTGGTTTCAGTGATGTGTGTTTGGAGAACAATCCAGGAGCTGTCCATCATCTCGCTACTTCTTACCTGCTTGTCAGGATTTTGTAAGGCCTGATCTCTGTTGTATCTGGGACAAAATCAAAGCGGACAGCTGCAAACATCTTATGATGGCAAATGCTACACCAGCTGGTTTACGAAATATTGCATGTCACTGATGGGAATGCATTCTATTGCTGTGATAAGACAGCTTGAGAAAGGAAAATTATAGAAAAAGTTTTTTCAGGCTCCAAGGTTCAGAGGGTTCATGTGCATGACCAACATGGGGTGGAGCATAGATAACTGCAGGCAGGCAGGGATAGGACTGGAGCAGTAGCTGTGAACTTATATTTTGGTTCATAAAGACTGGGCAGACAGAAAGAGCTAATTGGAAAAGGCTTGGCCTTTTTAAAATTTCAAATTCTGCTCCCAGTGACACACCTCCTCCAACAAGAGCATATCTCCTAATCCCTCCCAAACAGTTCCAGTAATTGGGTCCAAGTATGTAAACATGATTCTTGATGGCCCTTTTGATTCAAAGTACATGGTCTAAAAGGAGTCATCGGTACCACTTTTTTTTTTAATCATGAGTTCTACATTTTGGTAATGCTTATAAATGAAGATAGAGTTGCATAATATAATTAGCCACGACACAAACTACAACAAAGGAGATCTGGAAAATATCCTGGCATGCTCTGACAGTGGGTCCCAGGAAATGGCGTCAGCATCCTTCCAGGCTTATACCAGCTTATACCAGCTTGTGGGTGGGAAACAAGTGAATATAACATTGCCCCCACCTAGAAGGCTCTTTCTTCTCTTCATCTACTTGGAAGGAAATCTTCAAGGCTAAAGGCTTCTGACACATAATTCTTGCCTTCCCATACAGCTGGTGTCCACCACCACCCTCAATTTGTCTTCTTTTTGTGATGTCTAGAGCAACCTGTCTGCACATTCTGGCAAAAGTTTGAGGTTCCTGAAGCAGAAACTGCTTAAGAGAAATATTTCAAGGAGTTTTGTTCTTAAGGAGTGTTTCTCACAGGCAAGAATAGTGGAAGGAAGGGTCTCCAACTTCATAAACTAAGTGACATCATTGAGTTTCATTTCCCTGAAAACTATCAGTCATTTCAATGTCAAACAGCTGTGATCTCATAGAATAGCTTTACAAGTGAGATCATACACTGGCACATTGGCTTGCAAGTCAGTGGTGAATTAGGCAATGACATCTATTTTAGAAGTCACCTTGGACATGAAAGTATTTGAAAAAATGGTAAGATTGAACAATGACTTTATGGCATTCTTTTTGTCAATGTTATTTTCAAGTTCATTAAAGACATTTCTATGCTTTGATGTAAATCCAAACTGCTGTGTTCTCTTTGTTTTTTTTTTTCAATAAATTAAACAAGTTGGCATAAGAAAGTGATGGGTACTCAAAAATGTTCAGTTTTCAACAATTCAAAAATACCTACCTGGTATCTTGTCTTTTGAGTCACATAATGTCGATGCATCTTTTGAAGTCACTGAATGACATATATTATCTATACTATACTATACTGAGCAGAAGTTTGGATTAAAGAAAAAGATGTATCTTAAGTTTCATTATAATGATTGAAAAAAAGAGAAGGTTTGCTCCTAATCATTCCATTTTTTCTTTATATATCACCCTTTAATTCCCCATCCTTCCAGGGTCTTAAATTGTGTTCAAAGACTTCCTAGTCATTGTCCAACAATCCATTCTAGTCTAGTTTCTTTTCTTAATAAAATACCCTGATAAAGCGACTTAAGGAAGGGCTTATATCTGCTCATTGTTCAAGGTTACAATCCATCATGGCAGAATAAAGTTTGAAGGAGCTGGTCACATGCTACCCACTACCAAAAAAAAAAGAGAGCTATTAGTGCTTGTGATCAGCACATTTTCTTCTTTTAATATCACCCAGGAACTCATCCCAGGGGATGGTGACACAATAGGGGGGTTCCCATCCAGTTCAATTAACCTAATTAAAACAATCCTCTGTTCTGGTTGGTTTTATGTCAACTTGACCTAAGCTAGAGTCACTTGGGAAAAGGAAGCCTTAATGAGAATATTTCCCTACTAGATTGGCTTCTGGAGAAACCTATGGGGTATGTTCATGATTGATAACTGATGTGGGAAATTCCTCTGCATGATGAGTGGTGCCTTTCATGGGATTTTGGTCCTGGCCCTGTCATATATGAGAAGTATTCTGAGTAAACCATTAGGAGCAAGCCAATAAGAACTCCTCCATGGTTTTTGCATCAGTCCCTGCCACAAAGTTTCTGTCTTGAGTTATTGTCCTGATGTCATGGATGATGGAGAGATACTTGGAAGTGTAAGAATTGCCTGCAGGATTTCTGAGTAAAGTCAGCAGGTCCCTCTCAGAATTTCTGACTCAGTAGGTCTGGATGAAGCCTAAGTGGGTTCTATTCAATATAATTTTAGGAGTTGCTGAGTGGTCCGGGCCCTGAAATAAATAATTAGAATTGCTAGACACCCTTCAAATAGTTGTTCCATATTCTTTATTCACCATAATTTAAATTATTTATAAAGGTCTATATAAGCTCTATCAGTTAATCTTTGGATAATTCTCTTATTTCAAAAAATGTTATATGTATTCATAGGAATGATATTTATTCCTATGAGCACAAATGTCCCAAGAGACAAGAGGAAGGTGTCAGATCCCTGGCACAGAAGACACAGGGAGTTATATTTTACCTCTGTGTGTGTGGGAACTAAACTCAAGCCCACTGCAAAAGTATTATATGCTCTTATTGTCCTTAGGGAGGGACACATAAAAACACACACACCAAGAATTTACAAGTGCAACTTTATGTGTGCATAAAATTCATAATCTTATTCTGACTAAAGAATACATTGCATAGAATTTAATAAAGATAAGCATTGTGTTTATCTTTTTTATATTCTAACATGAGCTGATTCTTAGAGGCTTTTGATCCTTTATGATATATTTTTCTAAATCTTTATCTGTAATCAAAATCTGTCACATTTCCTTCCTTCTTCCCCTCCTCCCTCCCTCCCTCTCTCCCTCCTTTCCTTCCTTCCTTCTTTCCTTCCTTCCTTCCTCCCTCCCTCTCTCCCTTCTTTCCTTCCTTCCTCCCTCCCTCCTTCCCTCTCTCCCTTCTTTCCTTCCTTCCTCCCTCTCCCCTCCCTCCCTCCCTTCCTCCCNAAATTCCAACTTTAGCACCACATGGAGGAGAATGTGGGGTATATACTTGTAATCCTAGTACCCAGAAAATAAAGGCAGAGGGATTAGTCCTTTGAGAGTTAAATGATAGCCTGGGCTATATATATAATCTTAGCACTCAGGAAATAAAGGCAAAAGGATTAATTCTTTGAGACTTCAATGACATCCTGGGCTATATGAGATCCTCTCTTAAAATAACATAATGGTTTTAATTTAACTGAAAATCTAATGAAAGGACTGTGTCTATAGCTTACTGGTAACATGTCTTTCTAACATGTGAATACCTCTAGTATCAATCCCAAATAACACACACACACACACACACACAAATATTAACCTTCTACAATTAAGCCATAAAAATGAGCTTTCAATCAGGTATAAGGTTAGCAGACTCCCAGCCCAGGCCATCTATAAAACAATGAGTCAAACTTCAAATTGGAGCATTTGTCTACATCGTAGGTATAAGACAAGACCTTCTCCAGACAGAGCAGTTACAACATTCTGGTGCACAAGTAGATAAATGAGGGATAATTACATAGAAAAGTAACTATAAATTGCCAAATTTATTTTCTCAAAAATATTTCATTTAATTTAATTCCCAACCTATTTAATCAAGTTTATGTAGTTTGTTTTAATTACAGACAATGTCTACCAGGCAGCTTTCAAAATTCCTGAGAAGTCTGGTCTTTGACCCTCTTGTACTTAGCTGACTTATGCACAGGACTGCTATTGTTTAAACTCTGCCCATTACTTTGTTGGAGTTTTCAACCTTGGAACCTGCTGCACACATCTTAGGTTGTACCTTCTGATCAAGCTAACTGTATCTTTTGGTAAAGACCCAGTGAGATTTCCTGCTGGAAGACATGTGCTTTATTGCATGAGCAAAAAGCCCCCTTTTCTCCCAGCCCACCAGGAGGGTCCTGTTCTCTCCTCTGTCCCCTGGTCACTGGCCCTGTCATACTTTGACTATTAGACTAGAAGAACTGCAGCTTCCTTTAGTTTCATGCAGTTCACTGATCTCTTCCATCATGGCTCTAGATTCAGTTCCTAGTACCACAGAAAAGGGAAAAGCAGTTCTAGCTTACTAGCTAGAAGTGCAAATGGGCATGGTTGTAAAAGACCAGGGACCCTCTGAGAGCACGGGTTTGAAGACCACTGGCAATTTTTAGAAATTAAAATTCCACCATGTGGTCCTGGGAAACTGAACTCAAGTCATCAAGCTTGACAGAAAATTCCTGTACTAGCTGAGCCATTTTTCCTAGCTCACACACGAGATTTTGTTAATATTTTCTGTATCATTTAATACTCCAACTAATTAAAGTTTTTGTTAAAGAATAAATGGTTATATGTAACTAATAGATAATAACTTCGGGAAGCTGAAAGTATATATATACCTATACACACACACACACACACACACACACACACACACATAAAGACACATACACATGGTTAGCTTTAAAGGCCCACTTGTTATGGCTTAGCATTACCTAGTAAGAGTCAACTGAGTCTTTATTAGACTGGTTTGAATGTAGGAGACTGTCTTCGTTGTTAATTGAGGTAGGGTTATCTACTCTGTGATCTACACAATCCCATGTGGCAGGTTCTGAGCTGTATAGTGAGAAGAAGCTTCTTGGCAAGAAACCAATAATAAAAATGCTTTTATTCTCTTTACTCTTGACTGTAGATGCAATGTGAGTGACTATGTGAATTCTTGCCTCAACTTCTATGAAATGATGAGTAACAATCAAGAATCTTTAGCTAAATAACCCTTGTTAGCAGATGTGTCTTGTTGTTGTTTGTTTCTCTTTGTTTACACAGCAACAGAAATGAAACTAAGATACACACATGCACATACACACACAAAGGAATACATGACTACCCGCATACACACATATGTGTATACAGAAAGTAAAAAAGAAGTATTGATTTTAGCTGGCACTCTTGGTACCTCATCAGCTACACACAGCTTGGCAAAGGCATTTCCAGACCTAGCCCAGATGGAGGAACTTAAAGGTTCTCTTTACAGACAACCTACTCCTGGGAACTAGCAGGGAGGACTGACTTACCTCATAGTCAATGTCCAGGACATCAGTCTCACCCTTGGTCCGGAAGTGCTGTGTGTTTGTGTCCACAGTGAAGTTTGCCTGTTTGCCCACGCGCTCCAGGAGAACCGAGTGCCAGTGCTGGTCATCCAGAAGGCTGCCCAGCACAACAGAGGGTGCGATGCTGCTGAGTCTAGCTTTGCTGTCATCTGCAGAGGAGAAAACAGGATGGAGTCTTAGTCCAGGTAGCTTTGAATCTTGCCCATCAACAGCACTGAGTACTGACTTCCTGAGGTTTCTTCAAATAATTGCCACTTGAGCTGACCCTTCACGGTGCACACCTGCACACCACAAATCCCTCCTCAGGAGTCGTCTACAGGCTTTGCCCATGTATTTCCGAACTGGTTTTAGCTCAAATAATACACATCCCTACTTCCCAAAAAGAAACGTAATGTTTCTGGGACACCAGCAATTGCATGGTGACAGGAATGCTTATAGTATTGGCCAAGGAATAAAATTTAAAAGAGAAGTTTCCATATTCAGAAAAAACATAACTAGATTTATACCCACAGGTTTTCTAATATTATAAATGAAGAAAGCAGATCTTGAACTGGTTTGGGAGGATGCCAATAGTCATACAAAATATCTGTGCACACAGGAGCAGAGAAAAACAATCATTCCAGCTGCAACTGTCGAGTGCCTACTGCATGAATTGAGTCTGTCTGCCAAAAAAGTTATGACTGCCACCACACAGAATTTTGTCTCAAATTTAAGGGGCAGCTATCATTACTGATAAGTAATTTTTAAAATCCTTATAAATATCATGTGTGTGTGGGTGCACGTGAAAATGCAAGTGCATGAGTTCATGTGTATAAATTTGCTTCTCTTCTTCTCATATGTGTGCTGATATATACTCTAACCCATCTGGTTTCGCAGTAAGCACCTTTACACACCAAAACATCATTTAGGCTCCCAATACATTAATTTCCATTTTAGAGAATAGTTTATGTCCCCACCTCTTCATAATATGATACCTAAATATGTTTCTTCTTTCTTGCACTGTGTCATTCTTGACCCCTCCTGTACTCACCTGTGCACAGGTGGCATTATGTGACATTCAGGAGTCAGGAGAAGCTAATATCCCTGTAGGATGCTTACTCCTACCTCTAGTGTGGACTAATGGTGCTGTTTGTCTCACTGAGTCATGATGTCTGGCTTCCTGCCAAAGCTGGAATGGGGATGCTCCACTTAGCATACTTGAAAAGCAGGGCTGGTGAATTAATATCTGATTCTGTTTTGTTGGTTTATTATTTATGTATTCCATAAGACTTGAATTCTCACCATTGTCAGATTATGCTAATGCCTTAATAAACACCCCTGTCTCTTCTTTCTGACCTTCCTCCAAAGAATATTGTGATCTCTACCAGAACTGATCATGGTCATACAGAGAGACGATATGGAGGTAGGTGGAGCTATCTTTTCTGAAAGTTCCAATGTTAGTGTAGTCCAGTAATAGTAGGACAGGTGACTATATAAACACAGACAAAAGGCAAAGTACACAGGAAGAGGTGGTGGCTACCCAGCTCTTCTCTTTTACAGTGCATCCCTGCTTTGAGATCTCAGAGAAAATCTCCAAGCGTGTTTCATCATTACTTCATTTAGAATTAGAAACCCAGTTCTTGCTTTATGCATGAAAGCAGGCAGTTGGTGCTATCTGAACCCCACTAGTGCCCTATCTTGAATGAAGATCTTAAGAAAACCTGGTCACTGAGGATCAGACTCAGGAAGCTATGCTACTAAGCTAAAGTTGGGACATTAGAGGGGGATCTTTAAGTCCTGCTCCTTTAACCTAGTCATCTGCATTCTCAAAATGTATTCTAAGGCAATAAATTAATAGTGATTAATGATTTAAAAATTGGAGATAATGTTCAGTAGTTTGTAGGGAGATTAAACATATGTATAAAATCAACAGAAGGGTATTAGATAGCTGTTTAAGTGGCGTTTGTAAGTTTCTCATAATATTTTTAAATATTTTAAATACTTATGAACAAAACTAAATGTTTAGATGAAATCAAAAGTGACAGCTAATAAATAAAATATCTAACAACTTAAAATTCTTAAGATACATACAAGTAGAATGGAAATGTGTGTATACATGCACAATAAACACAACTATGCAAAAACACTAATAAATACTATAAACTCATAAAATGCAAAAATTTGCTACATAAAAAAATTTTCATTTATATTTTACAGTTAGAATTAAATTACAATGTGAATCCTATGTGAGTTACTAAACGCCACCTGATTACAAGGAGTTTCATGCATGTGTGTCCTTGGTGACTGCAGGGTGAGTTCATTGTCTTGTACATGTTGGTCAAGTTCTTAATATATTCTACCGGTGAATTATGTCCGTACTCATAGATTCAGTTTTTATTGAGTGTATTTGCTGATTTATGGGGTTGGTGTGAGTGTGAGCATGCAGTGGCGCACATGTGTAGACCAGAGAAAAAGTTGTAGGAGTTGGTTTTCTCCTTCTGCCTCCTGGATCCCAAGGTTTGAAATCATGTTGGCATCCTTGGGCAACAGCACCTTTACCCATGGATCCATCTCACCATTGTCCAAGGCTGTTTATTATTTGACTCCAAAGATGAAGATATGAATGAACTCCATCTACTCCTTCTTTAGTTATTTTTTGACCAGAACTCAGATATCCTACACTAAAACAAGTGAAAGTTACATTGAGTAAAATAAAAAAAAGAGGAAAAATTCTATTTGAGGATTAGTAGCTTAGAATTCTATTGATGAAGAGAGAATAACAATCATCTAATGAAACCTCCCCTAGAAATCTAGACTGTTGTTATGGAAACCATAGAAAACAATTCTCAGCAACTGTCACAGCCTTTATCGTGGGACACCTGTTTCCAGTTTTATCTCAGTTGCACTTGATGTTCAATTATCCCATTTTAACAGATTTTCAATTTATTAAGACAAGACAAAAATCCTCATGAACAGTTGAGAAGAATACAAATGAAATAATGAGGAAGAAGCTGCCTTTGGGGACAGAAGCATAAAGAAATTTATTTCTAATTAAATGAAACTCTTTTTTTCTATTTAGTTTGAAGATGATGCAAGTAGTACCTAAGCCTTATAGGAATGAATGTGGGAAAGAGATGCTTGCATTTTTAAGAGATTTGTTACTTTTAGGGATTTTTATTTTATATGCATAAATATTTTCCTCACATGTATTATTTGTGTGCCATGTTTGTGTCTGTAGAAGTTAGAAGAGGCCACTGAAATTTTTGGAACTGAAATTATGGATCAAGGGTTGTGAGCTGCCAGGTGGGTCCCTGAATTTGAACCCAGGTTGTCTGCAAGTGTAAAAATGTTTTTACCTGCCCAGCCACCTCTCCAGCAGCCCCTTAAAGATTTATTTTTAGCATTTATGTGAGTGCTTGAGCCTATATCTGTCAGTGTATATGTGCTGTTGAGTGCAAGTGCCCATGCAGGCCACAAGAGCACCCCCAATCTTCTGGAGCCAGAGTTATAGGCAGTGTATGAGTGTGTGTGTGTGTGTGTGTGAGAGAGAGAGAGAGAGAGAGAGAG
>LOEQ01011002.1:16306-35097 GCA_001685075.1 Bramus lutescens
GAGAGAGAGAGAGAGAGAGAGAGAGACTGTGTGTGCCTATGAAAGCCAGAAGAGTGCATTGGATCTTCTGGAGCTACAATTATAGGCAGCTCCAAGCTGACTTGGATTTGAGAAAACAAACTCCAGTCCTCTGCAAGAGCAGGAAGTGCTCTTAGCCACTGGACTATCTCTCAAAATCCCTCCACGCAGTGTTGTTTAAAGAAAAAAGAAAAAAAAAGAAAGAAAGTAAAGAAAGAAAAAGGAGGAGGAGGAAGAGGAGGAAGAAGAAGGATGAAGAGGAGGAGAAGAAATTGGTTACAAAGAAGCTGTGTGTCTTCCACAAGGACACAGAGAACTAGTTACCATGCGGCTCGACCTGCCCCGAAGCTGACAAGCTAACATTTTCTCTATTCTTCCTGCTAGCGAAATGATGCTCGCATTCTTCCCCATCTCTGTGTTCTCACTATCCGCATTCAATCCCAGTTCTCTGCTGTTTGTGAGCAGTTTTTCAGACTTGGAGTGGAGAGGTTCAGAAAACGACTGAAAGAATTGGAGAGCAGAGAGCTGTGGTGAAGGAAAACGGTGACATACAATGGCAGAGGACATTGTATAGAATGCCAAGGCAAATGATAGCTGCATAGGTTAGCCAGGATCAGAAAAGCATGACTCTTGAGCCTTTTTTTATTATTATTATTACAGACAGGACTCACAAGTGCTCTCCTAAGGCAAAGGAAGTGATTCCAGCTGGTTTGTTCCCATTCCCACATCAGCTGCCTTCTCAAAAGGACAGGCCAAATCTCTGGGTATCAATAAAGCAATGAATTACAAATGTTCGTCGAAGGAAATCCAGTGTAGGTTACTCCATGCTTGCTGCTTACTGGTGTCCAACTCCTGTGATTTTACCACCGGATAAATGTGTCCTCATAGTGAGTCTATATGACACAGTTTGGATGCTGCATGGGTGCTAGGTTTTAATTAACATTACAAAGCTTGACGATAAGTTGAAACTTTGTTTGTTTGTTTATCAAGACAGGGTTTCCCTGTGTAGCTTTAGAGCCTGTCCTGGAACTCTCCTTGTAGATCAGACTGGCCTCAAACTTAAAGAGATTCACCTGTTTCTGCCTCACAAGTGCTTAAAGGCATGTGTCACAACCACCCGGCCTAAGTAAAAACATTGTTAAAGCAGGGACTGACAAGTACTTTTAGATCGATAGTGCTAAGCTCATTGCTTAATTGCTGGTGGGTGATGATTAATATTTACTGACAATTTTGCAGGATCTAGAATCACTTAAGTAGACAAAACTCTGGGCATGTCTGTGTTGAGGTAGGAAGACCCATCTTGAATGTGAGCTGTGGACTTTACACCAGGAGTGAAACGGAGGAGGAAGTTTGCTGAGCACAGCATCTGTCTCTTTCTACTTCCTGACTGCAGACACAAAGGGACCATGGGCCATAATTACATTGGATATGCCCAACCCACCATGACAGACAATAGTACCCTTGCGTTATGAGATGAAATAAATCCTTCCTTCCCTAAGATGCTTTAGTTGGGTGTTTGGCATAGCAACAGGAAATAAATATATAGTTCAACACATGCTTATTTCATAAGGTGTAACAGTTATGAAGTCAGTCTGGGATGCATGAGACCGTGTCTTCCCCCCATATATATGCTGCATAGGACTGTCATGTGGCATAAACAGAATATGCATATGCATGCGTGTGTGTGTGTGTGTGTGTGTGTGTGTGTGTGTGTGCCTGGATGTAGACTCTCAATATGTAAAATACTGGAAAGAAATACTTTTCAGGAAAGTTGTGAAATTCAAAGGAGCTATAAAATAAATGACTACTGAGTCGGATAAACTCATCATTGTCTTGATAAATTGTCAAGCAGTCCATGGCTTTAACCTCTGAACCCTGCACCTGGCCCCCGCTAGTATTCTGTAACAAGATTCTTATTGTTCTCCATCTGCATGTGCTGGGATCATCCAACATTCTGCTTCAGCTCAGAACTATCGAACACTTGTAAGGATGAGTATTCCACATGCTCTGTTGATGTCCTGATCAGTACTTAGCAACAGGTTCCCAGTCCCAGAGTTCTCCTGCCCTTTGATTCTCCACCTGCCCATGTGGTTCCTTCCTTTGTGTTTCTACAGAGAGCAGAATGCCATGGGCAATTGAAATGAAGTCTTTGAAAGCTGGGAGGAGAGCCACTCTACCCAGCCCCCACAGACTGAAGAGTGAAATCTTGTGCCCAGTTAATAATTCTAAAAAAAGTCTGTGCTCTACCCTTGGAATGTAGAACAAGGGCAAAGTGAAATTTCACCACAGAATCAATTCTGCCTTCAAAACACACAGCTAAGGACTAGATAATACAAACTGTCACTTGAACAACAGTGTGCTATGTATGTCTCCAGTTTACCCTTTCTCTTTGTTTTAATGATTTATTTACATGTGTGTGTGTGTGCTCGGTGTGTATGTGTGTGTGTCTATGTGTGTACGCGCACACTCGTGTGCGTGCATGACAGAGATTGTTCTTCCATTACTCTCTACCTTATTGTTTTGGAGTTTTGTCTGTTCGTTTGAAGCAAGGTTTCCCACTGGCTTAAAACTCACTAAGCAGGATAGACAGCCAGTGAGCCCCAGGGGACCCATGTAGGATACACAGACAGCTAGTGAGCCCCAGGGACCTATGTGTTTCTGCCTCCCAAGTACCAGGATTACAAGCATACACTACTAAGCCTGGTTCTTTATGTGGGTTCTGGGGATTGAGCTCAGATCCTTATGCTTGCATGATAAGAAAGTTAGTAAGAGTCATCTCTTCAGCTCACAGTTTATATTTTTTTATCTTCTGTGTTGGGCCTCAATTTTATGAAATACTCTTGGAAATCTGTTCTTTACCCCTACTTCTTTTTCTTTTATTGATTAAATATGCCAGGAATCCACTTGGAGTTGCCACTGAAGAAGGAACAGGATAAAGGCCTATTTTGTTTGCTGTTGGGAGTGAAGTTGCACAATGGAGATTCTCATGTTTGCCTCCTGATTATTAAAATACAGCTTGCTCTGATGTCACCTATATACCTTGCGTTTGTTTCCAGTATTGAACTATATTTATCCTTATTGCCTACTTGATAGTAAATATTAATAGCAATGTGTTTCCTCTCCTTTATACAAATAAATATTAACTGGGAAACAGGAAGGGAATCTCAGACAAAACAGCCCATTTCTGGCCCAGACAGATGGCTCCACAGTTAAAGGCGTTGAGCCAGATGACTTGAGTTAGATACCAGCGAACAAATGGGAAGGACTGAGACCCAACTCCTTCTGGTTGTCTTCTGACCTTTACACCCGTGTCATGGCACACCACAGCTACATACAAATAAATGTTTGCCATTGATTTTAAAAAGCCATTTTCTTCTTCTCCCTCCAGCATATTTTTCTTTTTGGTTCTTCTAAAGGAGGACTCCTTTGGTTTACTTCTATGCCCTAAGGAACTCAGCACCTACCTCCTGTCACTTGCCTTGTCTTTCCTTTCTTCTATAAGAAGACATAAAAGATACCCTCCCTTTCATCCTGGGGTGAGAAGTTGGGTACCACGAATGTAGATCTACTGGTGATGAGGCAAGCCCAGGGAGTAGCTCACCCATCAAGGGAAGTGGCTTCCTGCCTAGGGAGGCAGAAAGGTGTTCTTTACTACTCCGCCTGCCATCTAGGTCCCAGGTTCATCCTTCAGGGAAAGGTCATCTTATCAAAGGCAAGCCCAGCAACTTAGCTTTTCCATGCATACATTTTATCGCCCACTAAGAAGAACAAAACGATTATGTGTTTCTCCTGACAGTTTTTTAATGTGCCTAATCAGCTCAAATATGAGACGCTCATTATAATACACGTTTAACATTTTTTAAGTTACTTAACAGTTTGAGTTCTGAAAAAAATAAGGTCAAGTATGTACATTAAAAGAATTTGAAAGTTATACTGTAACTTCCTTTACATAGAAATATTGTCTTTCACCACAGAATGTTTCCTCTTGCAAAAAAAAAGAAAAGAAAAGAAGTTCTTTCTATAACATGAATATGAAATATTTGGAAATAAATGCTTTTCTAAACATGAAGACAAAAAAATAGATCACGTAAGCAGTGCTCCAGTGACACCATTTGATGTGCTGAAAGATGCTCCCATGTATGTTATAGTGACCTTGTACAAAAATCAGTGAATATTAAGACCTGCATGCCTGAATTTCAATCCCTAGCACCCATATCCTAAAGGAACAGTAATGATAATAAAAACAGCAACAGCAATAATAATAATAACAAAATAAAACATGTGTATGGCTGTGAGTGTCTAACCCAGTGACAGAAGTGGGTGTTAAGAGTTTGCTGGCCACCTAACCTAACCCCAAACACAAGCTGCTGTGTCAGTAAGAGGTATTATCTCAAGACAATAGTTCAGAGAGAAAGAGATGGACATCTAGTGTTTTGCACTGTTCTCCACATGTGTTTGCATATATATGCACACCTGGATATTCATGTGCATACAGCACACACGCACACACACATACACACACCAGAATCAATAAGCTCCAAGTTCAGTGAGGGAATGTCACAAAAAAAGTGTGGGTAATAGAAGGAGACAGCTGAGCTTCACTTCTAGCCTCACCTGTCATTAATACGTATGACTCAGCCTGACCCTACCTAGGTTCAGGTACAGGGCTAGCCTGCCCTTCTGGAGCTCCAGGGTGATATGATCTCCACGCTGTCCTTCTCCATGGAACAGAACCCCATCTCCTTGCATGCTCTTGAACTTCAGGGAGATCACATCTTTGAGGGTGCTCATCATCTTCTGATTGAACCTGTATAAAAGTGAGCTCCTGCCATCGAAGTCAGCAACATCTGATTCTGGGAACAGAGAGAAGAGAGAAAGAATATCAGCATGTTTCCTCACGTTATTCTTGCTTCCCTCCTTTGGTCCTGCTCAGTTCACAAGAATGTTCCTAATCTTGAAGATCTATCTTCTAAGGAGGCACATGTGGTAGAACCAACCTAAGTAGACTATAAGGAACCATTAATTTCTAGGCACTGAACACACACCAGACTGAAGTAGAAATCTCATTAAAGTCATTGAAGAAAACAAGAGATGAACAGCAGCTGGTCCTGGAAGGGAGCTGACACATAACCCCCTTCAATGAGGTGTATTGAGACTGCTTCTTAAATTCTCTGCCCCAGCAAGAGTTGCAGTGAACTGTGGCTGAGATAGGTCATGTGATCTAGGATAAAGTTGCAGGCCCATGATCTAACAGCCATTTTCCAGGCTGTGTTTAAGGAGACAGGATGACAGAGCCACAAACACCTACATCAGAATTTTGGACCAGTGCCTGCTTTGTAACAACCACTCATGATTTACCCTTCTTGCTAATTTGATTCTGATATTTAGAGCCATTTTTTATCTCTTCATTCTAAGTTCCAAGCTAGAGTTGAAAAAGAGATATCCTTTCTTATGGCAACTCTCGTTGAGGAATTCAGTGTTTTCCAGAACCCTGTACTGAGAATTCTGGAGATTCTTTGGGACTTAGTGAAAAAGAATGGCCAGTTTATGGAGACTCATAATTTTGAACATAGGGGTATTGTGATATAGATACCTTATTATGGGCTAGTAATGTAGTTTTAGGGTTTATGCAAAAATATTCAGTCACTATTATTGTGTTGTGGCATTTATTATTATCTGAGATAGTCTTTTAGCTGAGACATAAATTTAAGGAACTATGTATGATACCATGAAATCTCTCACTATGTACATACATTGCCTAAGATTAACTCAGAATAAGTCTATCTAGTTTTTGAAACATAGGCTTCTTTGTTGATCAGTATGACCTGTTTCCTCCGTCAACAACATATTCTCTGTATTATGATTTCAGAGTAGAGATTAGCTTAGCCTCATAGCCATGGCAAATAACTGACCAAAGCAATGGAGAGGTAGCTAGGTTTGTGGTAATGTGAATGGAGCTACTGACGCCCCCTAAAGGCAGGAGGGAGGGAAGGATCATAGGACCCTCACCTGGAAGTCAACCATTATTCCATTCTGCCCTCCCCAGCTGTGAGCTTGTGGGGTTTGCGAATATAGAGAGTAGAAGATTAGGGAAGGGGATGCTGCAGCTTTCATGAGGTAGTCATTCACAAGAGAGTGAAACTGCAGTGCCCCGACTTGTCCTCTCCCCAAAGCTCCTTCAATTAATCCCTCACCAATGACAGATCATGCTCTGTAAGTAAGTAAAATCAATTTATTTTTTGGTCAAGTTGGGCTTTGGTGGCATCCTCACTTTGGTCTGTCTTCTATGCACTATTTAGAAAGTAGACATTTCTTCACATCTTCCCAGGCAAACTTAAATTATATATTATATTGTGACTCTTTCCTTCACACTCTTATCATATCCAGAATACCAGAGCTTTATTTAATTCAACTTCAATTTAGCATCTGCTCATCTCCACCCCTTTGGGCCTTCTCAGACTTTAAATCCCAGTTCTTTTCTCTCAACTTTCTCGAGATCAGCTTAGTTAGGTTCCATGCATGATATCATGTAGTAATTGGCACTATATACCAGCATCAATCCATTTAGCCCATTGTCTGTTAATTCTGTTAGTATGAGAGCCAGAAAGAGAAAGTCAGGAAGTTATAATCAAACGAGTTTTATCCAACAGATATGTATGCACAAACTGACAAATGTCTGTCAAAATATCCAGTGAAGAAATGATTTGGCTGTGTGTGTGAGTGTGTGTGTGTGTGCACATTCATATACATGTGTAGGTATGCACATGCACTTGTATATGAATGTAGATGTCTTGGGTTGATACTGCATGTCTTCCTTAATCACATTCTACCTCATTTTTGTTGTTTTTGTTGTTGTTATTGTTTATTGCTGAGAAAGAGGCTCATAGAGCCCAGGCTATTCTTGAATTTACAACACTGTCAAGGAAGCCACTCAACTGCTCATCCTCATGTGTCCATAAGAGTGTATATACAGTTCCAGAATCAACTCTAGATCTTGTGCATCATAAGCACACTCTCTACAAAATGAACTGCCTCTCAAACTCTTTTCTTTCACAGATTAGCAATGAAGCAGACCAGATGGCCAGTGAGCACCAGGAACCCTCTTGTCTCCATCTCAAGGCTGAGATTACTGAAGTGTGCCACTGAGCCAAACTTTTTACATGTGTGCTTAATTCATGTTGCTATGCTTGTGTGGCAAGCACTTTACCACTGGGCAATCTCCATCACCCCTTGGAAGACTTATTGTAGGTTACCTTCACATCCTTTCACTATTTTTATTACAAAAAAATGTACTGTAAAATGTTATTACTTCTATAATACAAAAAATTGTAAGACTACTTAATTGCAGCTTGGAAGAGAATCATCATACACCATCTTAGCAGGGTGAACAAGAGGTGAAGGGCTATATGGACAGGATAGAATTATTCTTATTTGAAATCCAGAAACCATAAAACTCAATTTTTCAGGATTTACTAAGCAATTGAATTCTCAGATGGAGTATTCATAATGACAGCAATTATCTTTCCTGTTCAAGGATATAGAATTATCTTTAATAAATAAAATTTTGAAATACGAAGAGAAATCATGATTTTCTGTAATTACCTTGAAAGTAAATTTCCATAATTTATTCTTTGCATATTCGGTTAAGAAAAAGGTCCCCAATGACTCCATGCTGTAAAAAGAAACTGTCAAGATTTGGGGAGGTTTTCTAATCTCCTGTGTGCTTCAGAACCTTCATGTTAGATGCTGGCACTACATCTATGCACACTGTGCTCACTGAACTTCTAGCTGAACCAGTGGAACTCTTGGCACTGTTGCACTGTCTTGTACAATGAACATCATGGCTAGACAGAGCATGAGAGCTACAGCTTACTGCTAGATCACCTTTGCAGCTTTATCTCCTTAAGACTTAATAACTTCATAATAAGATATATACATTAGAAACACATAAGAAATTTCCTTAAGAAAAAGACCCTCAGGGCTGGGAAGATGGCTCAATGAGTAAACTGTTTGCTATGCATGAATGAGGATCAAACTGAGTTCAGATCCCCAGCATCCCTTTAAAATGGCGAGGAGCACATGTAATCCCAGAGCTACAGAGACAGGCAGATCCCTGGAGCTGACTGACTAGGAAAGCTAGCCAAATAGGCAAGCTCCAGGTTCAAGAAGAGAACCATTCTCAACCATAAGGTATTCAAGGGACTGGAGAAAGGGCTCAGCAGGTGAGAGTGCACACTGCTCCTTTGGTTTCTGGCACTCACATGAAATAGTTAATGAGTGAGTACGACTCCAGATTCCCAGTCACTGAGTTTCTCATGGACTCTGCATGCATCTACACTCACGAGTGCACACATACTCCCCCAAACATATACTAATCATTAGAAGGAAAACAAAAATAATAAATAAGGGAGTGTTCAGAAATTGAGGAAGACACTTAATATCCACCTCCACATACATGCACACCCATGTGAACTCGTAAACACACGTGCATAAACAAAATATTGAAAGAGTCCAGATAAGTTGGGAAAGAAGACTTGGGGGAAGGCAGTTGTGATTGTGATACATTGTAGATAAGCATGCAATTATCAGAGAGTGACCAAGGAATTAAACAAATAAATCCATAACCCAATAATTAATTGTGCTAAGGCAAGTCACTTGATAATAAATTAAAAATCGGTACCATCCTACTGGACACACTATATTTTTAATCAACATGAAATACATTGTCAATTCTGACTGGGTTTTGTAGAAGGGGCTTGTGTTCATGAACTGATCTTCAATTAGGTGGCCTTACTCCTATACCAACCGGTACTGCTTTATTCTGGCATCGCAGTTTGCGGCCCAGGGTGTGCCAGGCTGAGCCCAAGCCTCATACTGAGCCTTGTTACCACTTTCCCCAGTGCTATTGAAAGATACCAATGTGCACATATGCATACTGTGTGTTCCTGCTCTCTTCTGATTGCTGTCATTCTGCCACTGTGGCAACATTTGGAGCTTTAATGCCTGTCAATGCACAGAACAACCATAAAGCATCAACCAGAGCTTGGAAAGGTGACTACAAGGTAAATATATACACAGGGAAACTCAACAGTTTCAAAAAGGAAAGGAAGGCATGAATCCACAATGCTGGTCCTGAATAGTACGCTTGGGAAGAGAACTCAGTGTCACAGGGAGGGGTGAGAAGATGAAGAATACACGAAGCTCAGTGACCAGAACAGGCTATGGACGGCAAGAACTCTGCTTTCCTGCATGTTTCCTACCTACGGGCTGTGGTCACATCTAACCAAAATGAAAATCAACATTTATTCACAGGTGCATCAGTCTTACCTGCATGAGAAAATCCAGTGTTTAACGTCTACATTCCCACAGCATGAATAACCTCACCGCGTTAGAGTGTCACTGCCCGACGCTACATCATCCTGTTAAAGGTGCAGGTCTGAGTACAAAGGGCACCTGATTCCAAGTTTTGTGTCCCACAATAAAGGATTGCTCCAGGGACACAAGGCTATAAGTAGCACTAGTTTGTTAAGAAAGGAAATGTACTCCTGAGGATGAGAGCTGCCTAGTGAGCAGAGGAGAAAACGTGTGTTCAAAAGCCCTGGGCCAGGAGTCACGTGACACTTCATAGGGTATTTATACAGTGCCTGTAACTCACATCTTTTGTAGCAAGTGCTTTTCTCGAGCATGCTCGACCTGTGTAACAACCAGGTTAGGAGGAGATTCTGCAGCCCTCTGCCAACTGGCTCCTTTCACATGCTAATCTTGATGCTGCGCTGCCCCACGCCTATTCTCTTGCCACAATCCTATACTGGCAACCTGGGAATTACAGTCTTAGTAGAGTCTGACACTGGTCATGTTCTGTGTGTGTTGTGGGAAAACGAAGATGGACAAGTGTGGTTTTGCTTTTTGGAAACTACAGAAGAACTGGAAAAGGGCTGAGTGTTTCAGAGAGTCAAACACATACAAATCACAGGCTTTATGCCTTGGAAACTTCATGCATAGGAATGCACTCCTTTAAAAACTAATTTTTTGTCACACATAAAATTTTGCTATAATTTTCCACTTCTCACTTCCTTCCATGCTTTCATATGGGACCATCATTGCCACAAGAACCCTTTGACTACTGAGTTCCCCAGTCAAGCTCTGCATTCTAGAACGTTCCATTCTCCAGTACTTCATGGTCTCCCCTTCGTTACTACCTTTCTTTCACAGCTATGATGATACACATTCTCCTTCCTGAAGTTTCTGGATGGTCTAGAGCACTGACTGATGAGATGAAATGTCGAAGTCCCACATTAGCTCCAAGACCCAGATCTGCGTGCTGTTCACAACACCTAAACCACATTCTCAAGATGAGGGTTGGAGCCCATTTGGGGCTTACATATCAGATATCCAGCATATCAGATATTTGAATTACAATTTTAACAGTAGCAAAATTACAGTTATGATGTAGCACTGAAGTAATGTACTGGTTGGGGTCAGCATTAGGAAGGGTGAGAACCACTGACCTAAAGAAATCCAAGCATCTCGTGGAGGAGAAACAAACATGTATAAATGTCTCATTCTGGTTCTGCAGCTTATTATCTGGGGGCTCCAGGCAGAGCACTACTGATTTTTTGATGAGGTCTAGCCTGCAAAGTCACTATGAGAATTACAGAATTAAAGACACCTCCATATGAAAACACATTCAGCATCATCTCATTTCATTATTAATTCAAAGGAGAGTTCCAGTGTAAAAGACTGTGTGTGAAAGATGGGGATTTTCTGATCTGCCCAGTTGGGCAGGATGCTCCAAGGATGCAGCTTCGGTGATTTTCACCAATGTTCTTTCCAGTAATGCAAAAACAAAATTGTGATGAGTTATCCTCACTCCTGTAATTAATTCCTTACTCATGCTCCATGAGTAATCCCAATAAAATTCATGGGTTTTTCAAACTGAGCTTTGATATAACCTGTTTTTGGACTATTTTCAATGCCCCATCTTGGATGAACATATAGCTAAGTTACATCTCTCTAGAAAAAGTCATACATGAAATTGTGATGCAAGAAAATATCTTTGTGCTTTTCGTCAAGATGGCACCGAAAGCGAAGAAGGAAGCTCTTTCCCCTCCCAAAGCTGAAGCTAAAGCGAAGGCCTTGAAAGTCAAGAAGGCAATGCTGAAAGGCGTCCACAGCCACAACAAGAAGAAGATCTGCACATCGCCCACCTTTCGGCGACCCAAGACCCTGCGACTACGAAGGCAGCCCAAATACCCCAGGAAGAGGGCACCCGGGAGGAACAAGCTTGACCACTGTGCCATCCTCAAATTCCTCCTGACCACCGAGTCAACCATGAAGAAGATAGAAGACAACAACACACTTGTGTTCATTGTGGACGTCAAGGCCAACAAGCACCAGATCAAACAGGCTGTCAAGAAACTCTACGACATTGTTGTGGCCAAAGTCAACACCCTCATAAGTCCCGACAGAGAGAAGAAGGTGTATGTTCAGTTGGCTCCTGATTATGATGCTCTGGATGTTGCCAACAAAATTGGTATCATCTAAACTGAGCCCAGCTGGCTAATACTAAATATACACTTTTTCACCATAAAAAAAGAAAATACCTGTGGATCATGTTGATATGATTATTTGCTGATTTGCCACATTAACTGCCCTACCCTTAGGTGCTAAGTATCCATTTACACTAAAAAGTCTACTTCTCTATGGAACAGCAATTCCCAACTTGCTATAAGCCCTTTGGCAACTCAGTCTCTGAAAATATTTACATTATGACTCGTAATAGTAGTAAAATTACAGTTAATAAAGTAGCAACAAATAATTTTATGGTTTGGGTCACCGCAGCCTGAGGAACTGTGTTAAAGGGTCACAGCATCGGAAAGATTGAGAACCACTGCTCTAGAGGCTTATGTTTGCCACTTGACCTGTAGTGCCTGCAGTATCCCTTGTATCTGCTGACTCTCACAGCTATGAGATGTTCCCTTCATTGAGCACAGATTCTGGCACAAGCTTTTCTCCTCACCACAACCACTCATCACCAGAAACATTTTGCTCATTCAAGGGAACTGAATCAAGCACCCTGGACGTTTCCAGTATTTAAGTTGCACACGGATTGCTACAGCCATTTCAAAGATGGAGAAGCAGAGGTTCAAGAGAAGTTTTGAAGAAGTATTAAGTGCTCTCCATGAATACTTAATCCCTTCTCTATACACTAGAGAGATGCTTAGTATCCCCAGTGCCACTTGGATAAGCAGATTTAAAGTGGTAATAATGGCTCATAATTTTTACTGTTGCTATTAAACAAAAAGAAATACAACATACATTAGATTTTCATCATTGGATGTTATTATACCTCTGGTTTGATTGCCTTGTTTGGACTTTAATTTGCAGATAGGGTCCAGTTTTGCACATTAAAATCTTTGGTTGTGTTGTATAAATATCTTATCAGATTCTGTTTAAAATAAGATAATGAAAGAAAAAATATAGCATGCCATAAGGTGCATTCAGGTTAGAAATGATCTCTTATTTTTTTAATAGTTATTGTTCTGTGAGTACAGTTTGCAAACTCTGTGGGGGGAGGGGGGCATATGTGTGTGTACACATGTGTGTGTATGTACACATACAGGTTTACATGTACTGTGATGTGTATATGGAGGTCAGAAAAATGGCTTCCAGGAGTCAATTTTGTCCTTTCACCTTTTATTTGTGGCCGGGTCTTTTATATTCAAGCTATCTGGCTATGAGCTGGCACTTAAGTTCTGTTTCCAATTTTTCTGTAGGATTGCTGGCATTAAAATGTATGTTACCACATTTGGCTCTTTGTGTGGGTTCAAACTCAAGTCATCAGACTTTCATATTTTACCTACCAATCCATCTCCCCAGCACCACAATTACTGCCTATCAAGGACATCAAAATAATAAGTGACAGAACTAACTGTGCCTTTGACATTCTCTTACAGTTTTGCAGTGGCTTATGGAGATGTTGTGCCCTGGGTTAAAAAAACTATCCCTGGGGGAATGAAAATGGTAGTAGCACATATTTTACTTCACTTAATGGACTTTACAGGCTCACATGATCTAGACTTTTCTTCCTTTGGAAAATGGGAAACTAAGGACATAGAAGATCATGTACCTGCTCAAAAGCATACAAAAGATAATGACTTCTTTGACACCAATGATAAGTTTTATCTCATTAGATAATTGGGGTGTGTTAAGAATTGTGTGAGGTGTAAAGAACTTTGTGCAGATGGAAGAAAAATACACTATGAGACTCAAAGTGAGCAGAAGAACGAATGGATATTAGGCAGTAAGTAAATGATAACCAAGATCCAACCCATAGACCCAGAGAGGCTGGTTGAAAAGGAGAGCTCAAGTAAGGATGCATGTATCTCCCAGGGCACAAGAAATAGAATAGATTTTGTGGGTGAACTGGGGTCAGGTGGGGACAAGAGTGGGAGGGATCAATTAAGGAGGGGAGATGGGATGAAGGGAGAGAATTCTGGGAGCCATATGTGGAACTGGTGGACATTTGGGGAGTGGTGTAGAAGCCTAATGCAGTAGAAACTTCCTGGAAATTATGAGGGTGATCCTAGAGAAGACTCCTAGTATAAGAGGATATGAAGAATGAAATGGCCACTTCTTGGTTCAGGCAAGGTTCTTAGCCATGGAACTTGGGTACATTCTGTTGAGTTGTTGGACAAGGAGGTACTGTGTAGATTCCCAAATAACACAGGCTGTTGCTAGAGCAGAGGGTTGCTCTCTGTAAATGTATAGCAAGGTGCCATATTTGAAGACAACATCCACATAGCTCATCTAACAAGGAGAAGTTGAGTTTGTGCCTGTATGGAGCTTTTACTCTTATATTCTATTCTCTTTGGTTCAGGAAGGTACTCAATAGGCAACCTAAAGAAAAAGGTGGACACAAACCTAGCAACAAAACAGTTGACATACAATCTGTCCTGCACGGAAGATGTGCTGGGGCAATTGCGGTGAAGAACTTACAGTAGTGGCCAACTGATGTCAGATTTGACTTGAGGCCCACTCCATGAGAGGAAGCCCATGCCCTGCCCTGCTTAGATATCCAGGAACTAGAGTCCAGAAAGCACAGGGAACTCGGGTAGAACCAAGCATGACTGGCCTACTAGAAGTGATTCATAATCTTGTCGACTCATGGTCATAGAAACTTCTTCTGGCAACAGATGGGAAAGGTTGCAGATTCCCAGAGCCAAAGACTATGTGGAAAGACTACAATGGAAGTCTTCTTCGGGCCTTATCCATAGAGGTCAGGGTGGGAAGACCATAGGAGTCAGAGGGGATGGAGGACAAGAGAACATGACCTACTGAATCAACTAAGCAGGGCTCATCTGGCTCACAGGGACTGAAACAGCAAGCCAGGGACATGCGAGGGTCTGCACCATGTCCCCTGCATATATGATATGCCTGTTGACTTGGTGTTTTAGTGAGACTCCTAACTGTGGGACCTGGTGTGTCTTTTACTGGTATGCCTGCTCTTTGGAAACTTTTCCTCCTGTCACATTGCCTTGTTCAGCCTCAGTGTGAGGGCTCTTGCTTTGTATTATTTTATTTTTTGTCCTGTTCGGATATTGTACCTTGGAGACCTGCTCTATGCTGAAGGAAGACAGGGGTGGGTAGGTGGGTAACTCTGAGGAGAAAGGAGAGGGTGTTTGGAGGAGTGGATGGAGGTGAAACTGTGGTCTGGATGTATTGTATGAATAATAAAAAGAAAAGAAAAGAAGACAAATCAAAGGAAAGATCAGGGCAGGTGAGATAGTCTAAAGAGTACAATGCTTGCTATGCAAACCTAACAGTCAAGTCCAATGCCTTCAACACAGAGAGATTAGAAGAGACAGACAAAGAAAAGTTGTTCTGTGACTTCCACATGTGCACCACAGGATGGGCACAATCCAAAATATGCATCACACATACATGTGTATGTGTGTGTACACACACATACACACACACAAATTTTTAAACAAATTAAATAGTATATTATGAGGCAGATTTCTTTTCTCCCAGTCTTCTGCATTGCTTCCTTCATACAAAGGTTGAGGTCACTCAGAACAATGACATTTCATGAGAGAACCTGAGGGGTAAAAAAAAAAATTCATGCTTGAATAGTTTTTGGGATGGAATTCCTTGGTCATAGCCATGGATTGGAGTCTGTACTGTACCCACAATAATTTCTGTGTTTTCATGCCCAGAGGAAAGAATCGCTTTGGGGAGAGGTGGAGAGCTAGAAGTAAAGACAGTTTATGAAGGGCACACTTTGTAGAGTGCAAATGACAAGAGAGCTAGGAAAGTCAGAGGCTTGATGGCAGCTGATCATGAGGATTATGATAGTGTGCTATTGAAAATAACCATTTCGCATGAATTGATGTACCTCACATGATCGATCCTTTCTGTAAAACATTTGCTCATGGATGTGTAGAGAGGTTCTAGTCTACCAGATGTTAATATTGATACCTTCCCTCAGTTCTACTCTTCTGATGCCTACTTGGTCCACACTAATTCTCTTTCTTTTAGCTTATCTGTATGACTTCAGTGATCTCAGATAGTCCTGGCTTATATTTGATTTTTTTTTCGTTTTTTGGTTTGTTTTTCTTTTTGTTCCTTTGATGTGTATGTATGCATGGTTATGTGTGTGAGTGCATGTGTGCATGCCCGTATGTCTCTGTGTGTGCACATATGCATGTGCAAAGTATGTGCACATGAAGAGCAGAGGTTGATATCTAGCATCTTCCCTCATTGCTTCCATCATGTTTACTGAGACACGCTCTCACTTGAATCCAGAGCTCACTGGCAGCTAGTCTAGCTCATCAGCTTGTTCCAGAGATTCCTCTCTCTCTACTTCCCAAGTGCTAGGATTACAAGTGGGATTCTACATCTGCCTGGTATTTATGAGGGTGCCTGGAGTCTGAAATGAGGTGTTCACACTAGTGCAGCACATGCTTTGACATGGAGTAATCTTACCAGCTCCGTGGCTTGTGCTTCTATTAAGCCCTTTTGGCACAGTGTTCCTTCACTCTGGATGTAGGTAGACAGTGACAATCTTGACAAAGCATTAAGCTGGATAGCGCAAACACAACTCTAACCAGGAAAAGTAGACCAGTTCCCTGTGCTGGCAAGAGCAGCGTAAAGTGCCCCAACATCTCCAAGGTGAGATACAGTGTCAGGGGTTTATTAGACCAGGAGAAGTGCTTCTGAGTATTGTCAATAGAGAGATGCCATCAAGAGAGAACACGTGGAGTCAGATCATGGGTCTGTAAGGATCAGCTGTGTCTAGGCCCATCCTTATATGACAGAGTGTTTTATTACAGGGGCACAGGTCAAACATAAAAGTACAAGATCTAGGACCTCATTGCAGAAACTCCGAGCATGTACAACAAATAAAAATTGTTTGTGCCTTTTCAAAATAAAAATACCATGAGACACCTTCTGTCCAGGTACAGATGGTCAGCAAACACTGGGAACCTCAAAGTTAACAACTCCCATGCAAATTCTCTTAGCCTAACTACTCTGTCTCTCCAAACTAGAAGTTTATAGTAGAAAATCTTGGACAGTCAAGCTTGTCTCGCAGCCTGCATACATAACAAGGTCACCTACTTGATAAGCTCTAAAATAAACTGAATGTAAAATAAAGAGATAAACTCAGGTACAGTGTTTATTGAAAAAAGATGAACATAAGTGACAGATGGAATGAAGACCTAGATAACACGTAAGAGTGTACACTCCTGACTACTTAGCCAATGAGAAAAGAGGGAAGGGAGGAAAGAATGGAATTTCTTTTGTTCTGTTTCTAAAAATGATTCTCTGCTCTCACGCAGTGTGCCTTTCATGCTGGGCTGACAGCTAGTATTGTAAAGTGATAAGATAAACCGTTCTGTGTCAGAGCAAACAGACTTGAATCCATTCTGTCCTGACTAAATGTCAGAAAGTTCAAATCTGTTCTTGCTCCTCAAGGACAATTAACAGGATGTTTGGTCAAAGTAGTGGTCACTAGATGTCTTGCTCCTCAAAGACCAGACAACAGGATGTTTGACTTAGGGAGCGGTTACTAGGTGTTTTGAGATGTATGGAGGTAATTATGTTTGCTTGTTCCTTGTATCATGGGAGGGAAGTCTTTTCTATCCCCTTTTGGTTGGGAGTATATAAGAACAAACCCTAACCCTAGCCATAACCCTATCACTTGTCTAACTCTAACTCTAACCCTAATTAATGAATAAAATTATTCATTATTTATATGAATGATAAACTTGAGGTTTTTACAGTATTCACTGGAAGCTCTCCTGACTCTGTCTTCTGTCTCTTGTCTGTTCCTTTCCTCAATCCTAACTCCGCTTTTTAGGATTGTGGGAACAAATCAGGCCAGACCCCCAGCAGTTAAGCTTTCCCCACACAGAGTCTCCAGTTCTCTTATGAAGTGAGGGTCAACATTTCTCAGAGTATGGACCCACAGCTGGTATGTTAAGGAGACCCCTAGGATACTTTGATGTTCATGGAGTTCCAACTAGGGTCACTTTGCTGGCTTTCTGCACATGAATCAGGTTAGCTGGTATAATGCTCCTGAGAGTTCCTGATTTCACTCACAATGCCAGTGACTGGAACACAACTGTTAGCTACTTACTGGAGTGAATAATCTTTCTTTCTTTTTCAAAATTGATTTTTAAGACCTCATTATTATAAACTCTATTCAATGCAATCTGTAGTTTGTTTCAGTGATGATTCATTGGCAGATATTTCCAGACAGTGATGGATAAGCCAATCATGATCCTGAGAATCCCCCAGTAAGGGTGGGTGGTACATTTCCCCAGCCTGGCCTTCCAGGTCAAGGCAAACCCTGCCTAGCCATTTTTTTCCCCAGAGGAGCTCCAGAATACCAATGAGCGCCTATTTCTTACTGGCCTCATAATAGCTGACCTGGCTGTCAAGCTTATTTTCTAAGAAAGACAGAGTTCTCCAGATAAATTCTGGCATGTTTGATGAGGTTTGGAAGCCTGTCAACAAGCCAGCTTTAAAAAGGTCTTTTCTGACTGAAACAGTCCAGGCTTGAATTCCCAAGTGGGTTGAAGCACAGCTTTGGTGAGGGCCTGTGTGGAGGAGGTTTGCATCTCAGAGTTAGAAAGCTGAAGGTCAAAGCTGACAGGAGAAATACCGACCCACTCTGAGACAATTCGTCCCACCTGGACTCTTCAGCCTCTCGGAATAAGCAATATTTTCAATACAAATAAATCTTGAAGCTTTTCTCATGATACATTATATGAAAATAAACATCATATTCAGATCATATGACTGCACTAAAGACAGAAGGGCTCTGGCTTCTAATCCACAAACCCCAAAGGTTTCCACAGTCAGTTTGAATTTGTACCAATCTCCCACCCACTCTGTGATTTTTCCAGGCTTCATCAGCAACTTCATTGACCTCAGATGAACCCTCAGTACAAGAGAAATTTCCACAGTAAACTGTCAAAGCTTACGAATAGCTCTTTTAACAAAATTTCAGGAATTTCTGTGCTTGGTGAGCAGGTGAAAAAATAGGAAAAGGATCAAGGCAACTTAAAAGAAAAGTTAAAACCATTAAAAGCCTAACCCAATCCTAACCCAAGAACATGTGCTTTGGGGTTCTTATAGTCAGACATCCATCTATCCATCCATCTATCCATCCATGCATCCATCCATCAATTCACTCATTTTTCCTTTTTTCTTCCCTTCCCTCCTTCCTTCCTTCCTTCCTTCCTTCCTTCCTTCCTTCCTTCCTT